>PVKZ01003570.1:9525-125149 GCA_004027375.1 Macroglossus sobrinus
TCTCTCTCTCTCTCTCTCTCTCTCTCTCTCTCTCTCTCTCTCTCTCTCTCTCTCTCTGTTTGGTGTTATTTGGTTTGTTTTGGTTTTGTACTGAACATCATTTGTATTCAATACTATATTTTTTACTCTCATACTCTCTTGTCCAACTACCAAAAAACTCAGGAGGTGCCCTCATAAAGGAAGTCAGTTCTTTTTTGCTTAGTTTTCACTTCTCCCACTCCCAGTCTCAGCAGAGAGAAATGGGACCTCGAATCAATTTTAAAATCATTATGAATTATTTGCATTTCGACTTTTTAGTGAGAGCTCAAAAACATTTTAGGATTTTAGAGCAATAATTAGACCTATCATTTTAGACAAATGCCACATAATTTGTCCACTCCTGAAGCAAATCTTGCTACTGGGAAGGAAGGCAAATATTTAAGAATGAAATGAGACCGATACTCACATGAATTAAAAAACAACTGGTTTAAATCTTTAAAATGATTTCCCCGGTTCTTGCTCATTAGTCAGTATTGCAAAGAGTTCCATGCCAAAATTTTGAGCAGTCCCAGAATCTCAAGAACTATTCCTTTTTCCCCTCTTCATTATTAATGCTAATTTATTTGAGCCTTGAGGTAAGCAATTGCTAATGTTCCTATTGTACCAATTCCAGCCCCGAGAATTATAAGAGTGAAACACACTGGAGTCTAATTCATGGTTATTTCCTTTTTCACCTGAGCAAAGTGGGAAATGGAGCTTTCTTTCAGCAGGAGATAGTGAGTGCAAAGAGGGCACTCTGGGAAATGGCAAATAAAGACAGAAGAGAAGAACCTCTCAGCCAAAGTGGTAATCAGAGAATTTAAAAATTATTTTCTTGACAATACAGACAGCACTTGCAGAATGCCATTCCCTTTTAGATGAAGTTACTCAGTGAACCAATACAATAGAACAAGACATAAAATGTCAGACGATGCATAAAACAGAAATTATTTCTCTTTGTACATCTTATTTCCAAACTATAGCTGAGGCTGTCTATCTCAGAACACAACCCGGAACTTCAGGTGGCTGGAAAAGCACCAGTCTCACACGGTAATATAAAACTAAACAGTTGCAATGGCATTTTGGCTGAATTTCTCACGCTTCACTGCCATGTTGTTTGAAAATCTATCTCCTGCTTCAGTGATAATTATAATGATGATGATGCAGCAAGAGCATCATTCCAATAATAATAAAAATACTTATTTATATTAGTAGTAAACAGTGGTATACTTAACAATGGTATATAACAGGGATCAGAGAACTGTGACTGCTGGGTCAGATCCAGCCCATGACCTGTTTTTGTAGGGTCCATGAGCTAAGAATGACTTTTATGTTTTATAGGGCCATAAAAAAAAAAAAGAAAAAAAAAGAAAAAAAAGCAAGAATATGCCACAGAGACTAAAGGCTCCACAAAACCTATATTATTTACTAATTGGTCATTTACAGAAAGCACCGACTAAATACCAGATTGTTATATAACAAAGAATTTTGTTGGTCTTGATCTCTATTTCTTGGGAGAGAGCTTCTAAAGCTTTGGGATTTACTTATGGTGAGCTTCTTGAATCACAGCTGAATATATGCTAATGAGATAATTTATGGTAGATTCCAAAATAGTTTTAGGATGGGGGATGGCCATGCCGGGAAGTCTAACAGGTGATTACCCGAAGCTCAAATGAGCTTCTAGGATGGTGATGAACACTGATTTGCAAGGAAAGCGATGCATCATGAAGACACAGAAGCTTTGGGTTTGGGACTCTCTCTGACCTCATCCTATGTGTCTCTTCATTTGATTGGCTCTGACTTGTGTCCTTTATAATAAAACAGTAATCATAACAGAGCACTTTTCTGAGCTCTGTGAGGTGTTCTGGAGAATTATTGAACCTGAAGGGGTAGTGGAAACTCCCAAATTTATGGCCTGTTGGTCAGAAGGAGAAAAGCTTAGGAACCCCTGAGTGTAAGGCTGGTACTGGAAGTCAGGGAAGTTTTGGAAGATTGTGCCCTTAGCCCATGAAGGCTGTAATAACTCCAGATAGTTAATGTCAGAATTGCATTGCAGAGGCATTAGGCACTTTTTCTAAAATCTTAACAGATATTCATCCTGATACAAATATATGAAGTAGGTGCTATTTTATCTACATTTACAGATGAGGAAACTGAGCCACTAAGAATCTGAGTAAATTGTTCCAAGTTACATAGCTAGCTAGTGGGGTTGCCGGGATTCAAACTCAAATATTTTGGCTTTGGAGGCCAGCTGAGATTTTAACCATTTTGTTACTAAATCATGAACCTTCTAACCATCATCTGGTGGTAGGAGGATGTAGAATTTTATCTGTATACTCTAAAACTCAGAATCCAGTCCCTTCTTCACTGTTCTCTTTGCCTTGGCCATGAGGCTCAGTTCTGATCCAGAGCCTTGGACTGGCTTCTTAGACCTCATAACTGTGGTGGGTCCCAGTTCTGCCAAGAAGATCCTTGATTTGTTGTTCCATGTGTCCTAAATACAAGGCAGAGTTGTTGAAGAGAAAAGTAATGAACCATGGAGTAAGGCAGAATGAGGTTTGATCCCTGGCTCTGCCATACTCTTATATTAGACGTGTTCCTTGATCACAAATTTTGATTTTCTCATGCATAATATGGAAGGGTGGATTATTAAAAAATAAATAAATAGATAAAATTGCCTTCAGGTGTTCTGATTGGAGCAGGGTTAAAACTCTACTGACATGTAGAGTTGAGGATCATACTTCAGTTTTCATTCATGAAGCATCTACAGCCATGCACTGCTGACTGCCAGGTGTGCATTCTGAGAAATGAGTTGTTAGGTGATTCATCTTCATGTGAACATCACAGAGTGTACATACACAATCCTAGATGATGTAGCCTACTACACATCTAGGCTGTCTGATATAGTACTGTCGTTTACGTAGCCTATCATCAACCAAAACATCATTATGGGGCATATGACTGTATCTAGATCTGTGAATTTGTATTAGAACTGTGGGTTGTCTGAGATATTTACAAAATATCTATATTTACAAAAATAGTGGGCATGGGGAAACATGCATACTGGAGACAGGCAAGTGATGGACTGGGTACCCTCTATGTGTCTCCTGAGAGAGAAATTTTCTTTTTCCTGCCTCAAGAAAGACTCTAGAGAGATAAACTAGACCACATAATAGGGTCTGAAGATAAAAGGAGAGGTAGTTCTGTTCAGTTAAACCTGTCCTTGCCAAGACATGTCATTAGCATGTGTGCCCACTGTGAAGGAGAAGGCTCTGCTTGTCAACCAAGAGATGTCACATCAACTGCAACTCCTCAGCAGTTGCACAGCCTCAATGTGAGTTCCCCTCCAACTCCAGGTAACACAGAGGGAAGGCTGTGGTCCCTTCACCCTCCTCAGCAAGGAAGGCTTTGAAAGCATCCAAGGCCTGGGAAGTCAGAATATGCACTTTGGCAATGTGAGGGCAGCAAACTCAGTAGATTTCAGGTGGTGTTATCACAGACTATAGCTGGACTACAGTGGGGATCCATTACTGTCATAAGATGATTGGGGGCTTGCTTTTGAGAGAGGGGTAGCAGTGGTTTTACATATAAATTTGCATAGGTTGTTGTGATCTGTCTGGTTATATTTTGGTTGCATTATTTGGACATAATAAATATGAAAAAGAAACTTCCCCTCTTCTTGCCTCGCATTTCTTTTCTAGATAGTTTTCTGATTAGTCTTGCAACACTCTACTTTCCAGGGTCTAAAGATCTGTCCTGAGACCCAATCCTGTCCCTGGTTCTTATTTTATTCTAATAGGCCACTTTGCTGCTGCCTGTCTAACAGCCTACTTCCAGAAATAACTCCTGCTTCTTATTCCCTCTCCTTGCTATAACAACATTCTAGGAAGCTGAAATTTGCTCAAGATCATACAATGTAATATGGTGCCTTCTGTAGGCAAATTTCAGATGGATATTACAAAAGCATCTTGTTGATTTTGGTCCTTGTCCAGTGCTTAGTTCTATGCAATATCTGGGCTTCCTCCTAGCTAGATCTGTTGCCCAAAACCAATCCAATGTGAATCCACTCATGTCTGAGTCTGTCTCACAATATTTCAAAGGTTCTTCAGGTCTTGTCCTTACTCCACTCTCATCCATTCTCTACTCCAAACTCCTTTTTAGCCTACAGTCTTTAGGTTGGCACTGCCCAATAGAGTAGCCTCTAGCCATCTGTGGGTATTGAGCACTTGAAATATGGTTAATTTGATTGAAGATGTGCCATGAGTATAAAATACACATTGTATAGTGAAGTCTTAGTACAAACAAAAGAATGTAAAATATTACTTAATAATGTTTGGGTTGATTTTATGTTGAAACAATAAGATTTTAGATACCTTGTATTAAATGAAATATATTACTGAAATTATTTTGATCTATTTTCTTTATTTAAAAAAAAATGACTAGAAAATTTTAAAACACACGTGTGGCTCACATTTCTTGTTCACATTGTATTTCCAACAGAGAGGTCAGGCCCTTTAAAATTATTGACCATTCTATTCTCCTGATTAAAACGCTTCAAGGGTTCTTTAGAACAGTAGTCAAATTGCCTAACATGACCTGAAGATGTTCATGACCTGGCTCCTGTTTCCTTCTCCACTTCTACTTATTCATTTGTACCAGTGAATCACTTCCAGGAATGCAAACGGGCTCTGTGCCTCCTCACCTCTAGACCTTTGCTCATGCCAATTTCTCTATCTAGAAAGCCCTTCCATTCATAGTCCATCCCAACTTTTCTTTAAATTTCAGTTTAGATGTCACTATACTTTAGGTGTCCATCCTCTACTTTCCCACGATATCCAGTGCTTGTTCTTCTTGTAGCCCTCATCACTGCATTTAATTCCCCCTATTCCATTAGCATCTCTGAGCAGAGGCTCTGCCTCATTCACTGATGTGTATGGAATGCCTATAGTAGTGTCTGGTACATAGTAATTACAATATTTTAAAACTAAAGTACAACATACACATTTTTTAATAAATCAATCGATCGATCAACATTGATTCTTTTAAATACGTAGAGGATGTCTGAGATGCTCAGTTCAGCAAAGAGTTGGTGAGAGAGAGAGAAGTAGCATTGCTTTAGGGACTACCCCTAAAGACTCAGATTGCAAGAAAGCAGGTGCCCAATTTCCCAAGGGACCAGGGAACTCTTTTTGCCCAAGAGCTCAAATCTAAAATTTGTCAACATCTTAGGTGCTAGCAGCTGCTTTTCTCAACAAATTCCTGCACAGCTGGCATTTGCCCAGGAATGTCTCGTAAGAAAATCTCTTTCAAAGTCGTCCTTGCTCTGATACCATAGAGTAGCAAGAGAACAAGGTGTTCTCCCTAAGACTCAAACCAACTATGTTTCCAGCAAATCCTTCTGGCCCTAGACCCTTCTCTGCATGGTGTTGACAGAACAGGGCATTTTTCTGACCTTTGGCTCATTAGTTTCCTAATAAAACTTGCATCTTACTCCTTAATGTACAATGTTGAGCTATGTGTTTTTACCTATCTTGCCATAATGAAGTAGTTCAAAAGTAAAAAGTATAGGTCATCCCAAGCTATGTGTTTTTACCTATCTTGCCATAATGAAGTAGTTCAAAAGTAAAAAGTATAGGTCATCCCATATCAGAACAAAATATTAAGATGTTTTTGGAAACCTTATTTTATGCAATTCAGTTCTCACATATGGGGTCTGGTATCCCAGAAACTCTTGGTCTCCCATTTTCTGATCCAGGTAGTCCTTTCTATACATCATCTTTCCAATTTACTTTGATTCACCCATATGCTTCTGCTTCTATTTGTCTCTTGCCTGGTTTATCCTAAAATCTTCTCTTTACCTTAGAAAATCTTAACCTATCTTTAATATCTCAATGAAAGTTTTTTTTTTCCTTTATGAAACCCAAATAGATAAACTCCATCCTAAATAAGTTCTTCTTATCTCCCATAATATTTATTACCCTTACTGTTCTGTTTGGCATTTCAATTTTGTCTTAATGTAGTCTTGCGATATTGATTATATTGCTGTGTTAGTATTACTTAACCTTTCAAAAAATTATGTCTTGTGTCTTCAAATATATCATATGCTCCCTGAGGGCACAGTTTGTCTTGTGTGTCTTCATAGTCACTGTAGAGCCTAGCACACAGGTCAATAATAAAATTTTTTTTTTGACTGACGGGTAGGTAATAAAAAGAAAGCAGAGTAATATCAAATATGGATTGAGTTGGTAAAACTAGATCAATGGTGTTAAAACTAATATACTTGAATTTAATAGAAAACCTTGGTTAGTGGGAGGAAAATGGGTTTAGAATCATCCATTTTTCAGATTTATTCCTCCCACTGAATAACTGTGTATATGCTTTAACCCAGGTGCTGAGGATCCAGTGTTGGACAAAACAGAGAAATTTTGGCCTTCAGAGGGTTTAGAATTCTAGTGGAAGAGACAAGTAAAAGCAAATAAACGATATATATTATGTTAAAGAGTATAAAGAAAAATAAGCCATAGAATACTAAAGGACAGATGCTACAATTATGAACTTAAAATTTAAAGTCCAATAGATTTAGGTTCAAAACTGTTGAGTACTTAAATGCTGTAAGTTTATCTTTCTATAAAATGTATAAAAATGAATATTTATTTGCACATTAAATGTTGCATTTAAAAGTATAAAATTCTTGACTTTTGTAGGCATTTTTTTATTATGTCAAATACATGACTACATAAAAATCTATAGAGATGGAAGTACTCACATATCTGTATAGTTATAATTGTGTTCACTCCTTTATCTCTGTATCCTAAAATATAGCTATACATTCCACCACCTCTGTGAAGCCTTCCTGATACCCTTTAATACAAACGGGGCTCTTTCTGTGCTCCTCAAACCTCTTTAGATTTATATCTCTCTTATCTGTGTGAATATTATCTCCCTCCTAACGTTACAAATTTTTTCAACTGACTATTGGAGTTTTATTATTTTTGACATGATCCTCACTCACCATCTACGCACAATCCAAAACCTAGTCTTGGAGATCCTTCCTGTAGAGCAGCTCTCGATATTGCTCACTTTTCAACAGTACTACTCAAATCTAAGCCTGTACCCTCTCTTCCTTGATCTCTGACCCTGCAATACTTCTTTACTGATCTCCTTATTTTCATTCCTAATTTTCTTCATTTTATTTCTACATCACGGCCAAAATTATCTGCTTTAAATATGAATCTAATTAAGGCACATCTTTTTCTTAAAACCTTCTGTAGATTTTCATTAGATTTAGAATACTATGCAAACTCATTATGCAAAGCCCTATGTGACCTGGCCCTGTCTGCATTTCACACCTTATATCTCACCAGCCTCCTCACTGCCCTTCAGCTATTTCGGTCCTTACATTTCCAAGTCTTTAAATTTTCCTTTTTTTTCTTTTTTTCCCCTTAAAGGATTCTACCAGAAAAAGTCTTTTCTCAGGTCTCACATCAAAAGTTATTCTTTCAGAAAAACATTATGTAATTATTAATCTAAATTATTCTATCTACTTTCTTTTGTCTTAAAACTCAATTATGTTTCTTTATAATACTTATCACAATCAGTTTGTGGATATACTTTTATCCACGCAATAGACTGTAAGTTCCATGAGGTCAGAGCAACAACTATGACCATAAAAATTTGTGGAATAAATTAATGTTGTAGATTTTTTTTTAATCTCTTGACACTTATCTGGTAGGTGCTATTAATTGTTTACTAATTGTATTAATGTTTATCTCATTTTTAAATTAATTTAAAAACATACCTAGCATTTTATAAACAGTATCAATGAAAGCTCTGATGTTTGCAGCTATGGTTAGGAGCCTAGTATACCTTCAACTACCCTACTAATTGCCAGCAACCTTGCAGCTGGACACTGATTATGTGTTTATTCAACCCTCTCCCTAAAGTGCATCTTCCTTTAGTATCATGTTCTAATATTTTTTTATTAGCTATTCTGGAAGGAAAAATATATGACTCATGTAGGTTCTATATTTCTGTAGATAGGACTATATACTTGTCTACATCCTTTATAAATATCATTATATTTTAATTTATGACATGACTTAAGTAATAGGTTTTTTGGTCAAGTCAAATATGTTGCAAGAAAAATAGTATCTAAAGAGGTTTTCATAACCTGGAATGATGAACCTAACCAATTAGAAGAAATTTCATAGGAGGAAATGTAAATAGCTGCCATTATTTGCTTAAAAAATACAGAGGCTGGGAAAAGTATAAGTTAAATGCAGCATGGATGAAATAGGCTTGAAGCTTTCAGCTGTCTCTGTATGTTTTAGAATATAATACCTATGGAGACCAGAAAAAATATATTTGCTTCAGAATGAATTGAGAAGTAGAGGATGGAGAAAAAAAAGAGAGGCTATTTCTTTAGGGAATCAGACCACCTCGACTAAAGTAACAGTTCAGAAAATGATAATTTAAGAAAGACATTTACAAAAGGAAAAAACAGGAAGGTAAGAGAGATAAAAACATGAAATTGGAGTAACATAGATATGTATCTTAAAAGAGAGAGAAAGAGAAAGCATGCAATAAATAGGCAGAATAACAGTTGAAGAAGCAAAACTTGGGAGTCCTTCAAACATTGATTGAAATTCACGCCTCTCTAGTTTTTTGACATGACCCTGTGCTTTTGTTTTCTCATCTGAGAATCAGGTATATCAACTTCATTAATGATTTATGAGGATAAAATGGAAGCAATTAGTCTAAGATGTAGCAATTATGCAATAAATATTAGATTTCATTATCAATATTAATGCAAATAACCTTAGAATGAGTATGCTTATGGGGGAGTGAGTTGACTGTTAGTCTAGGCATTCAAACAGAGATTGGATGAGCTCTTGTTGTGGGTAGGAGCAGGAGATGTGGAAGAAATTCACTATCAAATGGAAAACTATACTAACTTCTAGCTCTGCTTTGCTATTATTTGAAAATATTAGTATGGGGGAAGAGAGAGGGAGGGAGAGGGATAGCGGGGAGGAGAATATTTCCTGAGCTGCTTTCCATCTTCCAACATACTGTGACCTTTTTAGTCATCTCTTCATCAGAAATTTCTCTCCGGATACCTTATAGACCACTTCCTTAACCCATCTTGTTCCAACTACCACGACTCAGAGAAGTTTATATTCCATGCCAGGCCTCCAAGAGACACTGGGGCCTCAGAGGTAGCATCCTAACACAACTTGGATAGCAGCGTTGCTGGAGGAGAGGAGGGTGGAGTAGGGAGGATTTGGTTTCTCCTGCCTTCCTCTTTTCTCCAGCCCCTCCCTCCTATAATGGTTTCAGTCAGTGAAAATCACCCTGGGGACAGATAAGGCTCTTGTAACCCGTGGCAACCAGCTGCCTTTGGATAGAAATGGCTTTTCCATAATTTCATAATGTGCATCTATGGAAGGGGTAGAGGAAGAAAATGGGGAAATAAATAAATAAGTGTCGCTCTGAAGGCTGTTGCAGTCAGCCTGGGAATGAAGGGTTGTCACATCCTCCGAGTTCATTACGCTGCCTTTCATAGGGAAATCGCGCTCTCTTCCAAGAAACTCAGAAAGGCTCTCCTTACGTGCAACCTAAATGAGCTCAAGGACTACCCACATTCTAATTATTTTTAACGCGAATGTGGCAGTCTGATTTGGAGAGACAGGCGGACGTCAACCTTAAGTTGTCCCCAAGTTTTCAGACAGGCCCTTAAAATATTACTGAAAAGTTATTTTCCCCAATGAGGTACCTTCCTCAAGCCTATTTCATTAGTTCCCACCACCCATATATTGAGAATCCCAGAATTGAGAACTGAAAAATTCAAGGACCGTTATCTTGTTCAATCCTTAATTACATTACATTATATTATTGGGGTCCCCTGGATGAAAATGACAGAGTAAGGTGGCCAAGGAGGTTTGAAACACGGGTCTCCTGATTTGCAGTATAATGTTCTTACACTTTTTCTCTCGGACTATCTATCTCCTTTGTTTCTTCTCTCTTTATGTCCCCTACTTATAGTTTCTCTTTATTTTCAAATATCAGTAAATTTAACAAGTAGTGGCTTAGAGAAGGGGATGCATATACATCCAGTAAACCTAGCTTTAATAAAGAATAATAAAGGCATACCTCAGATTTACTTAATTATTTCATTGTCCCGAGACTTTTGTTGTTGTTGTTCATCAGGATTCTAGTGGTTTTCAGAATGGCTTTCCAAGAGTTTGCAGTAGATGTCTCACTGTTTCACAAATAGTTAATTAAAATGTCATTTTTATTTATTCATTTATTTATTTGATAAATACTTATTGAGGACATGCTCTGTATAGAGTCCTATCCTAGGTCTTTACGGAGCATCAAATGATCTAAAAACTATAAGAGTGACAAAAATAGTAAATAACATTCACACTAAATGTTATAAACCACATATTAATAGAATGAGAAAATTGTGATTCTTAACTTTAGCTACTTAATTTGTTTAATGTAAAAGGTTGCATTCAAGTTCTTTTACCAATTCTGTTTATTTGAAAAACATGCTGAATATTGTCCAGTGCATAGCTAAAAGTTTGTAAATATTTGAAAGTACTTTTCTATGTCATCAAGATTTGATATTCTACCATAAAAATATGCTTAAAAACAAATAGGATTCTGAAGTTGACCCAACAATAAGGACCTTCAAAATCTCTTTTGCCTCATTTTTTTTTTGTTCATCAAGATAAGCAACCCCATTTTTATTTAGAAATTAATGTTAATTTTTAGTTAGGTTTCATAATTTTAAGGAGTCTTTATATTCTTAATGTATGAAATATTTATAAATTAAATGATATAGTGAGGAGATCTGCTTCAAAAAATCAGTTTGTAGGGGAGGGGAGATTAAACAGAATTGGTCAAGTTAACATGATTGAATATGGGTCCTCAGTACCTGAGCGCCCATATTATGCCATTACTTCTACCTTGGTATATATTTCAACTTTTTTCATTTAAAAACATTATATTAAAACTTTTTTTTTTTTTCTCACTGAGAGGCTTTAAAACAAGTAAGCAACATACATTTGGGTTTATAAAATACATTTGTACTAATGAAATACTAGTTGTTTTTTTTTTTTCCATCATCCACACGCTAAGATTTGTTCGAAGTTTTACTACTTGTGAATGGTGAAAAACACTGTGATACCTCATTTAAATCCAACACCCTCAGAGATGGGTATGCTGCAATCTATGGAAAGGAAAAGAGAAGGGCCCACAGGACTCTCAGACTTACCTAAGACCACACCTCCAGCTAGAGATGGAGCTACGGTATAGCCTAGATTTCCTAGCTATTCCTCACAAGTGAGAAAAAGCAAGCTGCCCTTCACAAGTTCAGTTATTAAAAGAACAAAAGTTATGGGCTTGTGATGGATTGTAAATGAGGTTTATATACAATAGTCTTTCCTTATGTGAAAATGGAATTATTATATTTTTACCATCCAAAGATCCATACTGACTTTGGGCCTCTACACTGTATTAAACACATTTATAGGCAAGCAGCTATTTCTCATGCAAACACAAATTTATAGGAGAACAGTCAACAGGCATTTGATGTGATTGTGGCAAACAGAAACTATCTGTTGACATTTTTGTTATTCTATGTACTTTATATGTATGTGTGTGTGTGTTTATGTAATTTTTTTTTACATTAACTTCTTTAAATATATCTTCCAGCTAGCTACATAATTGGATTTTCTTTTGTTATAAGAAGTGAACATAAATTACTCCTGTTGGGTACAGATTAGGTTACAAGATTTTTTCTCTTCTGTCATCGTCAAAACCTGCATGTCAGAAGCTTTAATATTTAATGCAGGACTAATTAGTCTCAGTTGGGCCCAGGGCACTTAGCAAAACCTGACACCAGCCATAGAATCAAGTTCATTTAGAGAGCATAATTACCAGTTATTTCTATTCTGCAATAAGTGCCCCTATTAGGGTAGCCTTCCTTCTTACCCCCTGATTTTATAAATAAATTGAAAAATAACATGAAAAGGCTTTGATTCCTGATGACAGTGGACAAAGATTATGTAATTTATTTCTGGGTGTGACATTTAAGAGATAACTAAAAAAATTATAAGTATAGAAAAATAAAATCAGAGATGGCTAGGTAAACCTGGAGAAGAAGACCTATAACAGGTTATTGAAAGAAGTTAGAGATTCATGAGGATAAATTGTTGCCCATGACCAACATTCTGAAACTAGCTTTTACATATGTCTGACAAGTCATTTAGAAAATGTCTATTGAAGGCTATTATGAACAGGCATTATGCTAAATCCTAAGGTTACAATGGTAAAAAAGAAAATATTTCTGCTTTTGGGGTATATATTTTAGCAAAAACAAACAAACAACAACAGTATTTAAACAGATCTCTTAATTTGTTTTCACACTTCTGGTTACTGCTACAACAGAGCATTATAAGATGCTAGGAGAGCAGGGTGACCCAACCCCAACTGGGATTTCAAGAAAAGCTCCCCTGAGGTATCGATATTTTACTTGAGATCTGAGGGAGGAAGAGGAGTGAAGAGGAATGAGAACAGAGAGAAAAATATATGAGGTCCCTGAGCAGAGAAGAAGCAGAGAATGTTCAGGGAATGAAAGCTCTGTGTGTGAGGACTCCACGAGCTCTGGGGCCCGAGAAGTTTAAGTAGATGGAAATCAGATAATGCAAACCCTGCTGGGCCACATTAAGGAACCGAACAATTGATTGTGTAATTAGATGTATAATGTCAGTCTTACTTGGTGCAATATCTGTCACATTCCCCTCCAAAACTCAAGAACCTAACACACATGCATTGAATGATTCGGTTTAAATGAATGAAATGATGAATGACAATCACAAAATCCAACACTCAAAGTCCCATCCCTGCTTGCTCCTTTTGCTTCATTTTATAATTCAGAAACACTCTCTCGCAATATGATGTAGCCCTCAGTGCCATTATCTAAGGCAAGTATAATCATTGCCATTTAGATATAGGGAAGTTGGGTTTGTCCAAAATTATACTACTGTTGTCTGAGCTCAGGAAGAAGGATAAGTTCACTTTCACCCAGAAAGGAAATTTGTTTTTCTAAACACTGGAACACGTTTCTGGAGAAACACTCTATAATACCCTAAGGTCTTAGCTTAGGCCTAGATTTCCTTTATGGGGCTTCCCAGCCCTTTTAGCTCTCATGAGCCTTTATAATAGTTCAAGTCTGAATTATACTTTTATCACTTGAATGTTCATGCCCATCTGTAGTTCTTCAATTTCTTCTGATGGTGCCTTTCTGCTCTAAATGGAGCAAGTGTCCCATGAGGAAAAAAAAACATGCTTTGTTTTGTTTTTTGTTTATTGTTTTTGTTCATTTGTTTTTTGTTTTTGTTTTTGTTTTTGTTTTTTGGTTTTTGGCTTTTTTTGTCTGAGTTTTTGTTTTGTTTTGCAACCATTACACAAAGCATAGGAAAATTAGAATAATTTTTCCCTAGGAGAAACAGCATTCCTTGGCTAGAGTACTAAGAGTTCTTATCTTACTTTTTATTTACCTATAAAATCTAAAAATTCTGATAAGAGACTGAGTATGGTTGAGTGGATCAGATGAATAGTGATCTGCAAGCAGAAGGGTCTGAGATAGGAGAGGTTACATTTTTAATTTTCTCTGAAAACCTTTCCCAGCCAGAATTTGAAGCAGATCCTCTGAAACAGCCCTCTTGATGGCTATCATGGTCTTTTAGTAATCAGATCCCATAATATTTAGTCTTCACTCCTACTTAAATCTCTGAAACATTTCTCACTGTTGAATTCCACCCTCACCACCCCCCTTTTTTGGGGGAGGGGGATTTCATTCTCTTCTATCTTATAAGTTTGATTATAATCCTATTTATTTTCACCTTCTGGTAATTTCCTCACTGTTCTAGATGCAGTGCTTCTCCAAGTTTCCCACCTCCCTCTTTATGAACATACTTAATCAAAATGTTAATGATTTAGAAAGTCAGTCATTCAAGCTTTAAAAATAAGTAGTCCCCTACTACACTTCTTCTCAGAGTTCTTACAACATTTTTAAATGGTTTCTTCAAGTATTTACCTCTGTATTTCTAAGACAGAAGAGTATACTGTTTTATTTGTGTATAAAAATGCTTAGCTATCTTGAAGTCATACTTTGGAGAAAAGAATTTGATTCTCTTACATAGCCCATCAATTAAAATTATTTTTCTTCATCCTCCCAATATAGTTACATCAATTTTATATTAAATTTATATTCATAGTTTATGTTATTATGGTGATATAAATATAGTTCACAGCTGAAGCATATAGCATACTGTGATTATATGTGCATTTGTATGTGTGTTTGTGTACATTCATACATATACTCATATACTACCCTTCCTAAAATTAACAATAGACTCATTTTTTTTCCATAGGCTGACTTTTCCATGTTCTTATCATTAATTCAATCTCAAATCTTTTTTCCTAATGTTCTGAAATGTCCTAGGTAACAGTAATGCATTGATTTCCTTTCTTTACCTTTGTCTTGGAGCTATCTGCCAGGAGCCCTCTATCTCCTCTAATCAGCACCACTGGTCCAAAGCCTGCTCACAGCATTTGACCTAGGACTCTCCTCAGCCTTCATACTGGTTCTTTCATGTTGGAAGGCCTGTTTCCTGATTCTTATATTTCTCCTTGGATTACTCTCTCATTTAGGTGTCATACATCCTCTTTTTTTTTTTTTGATAAAATGCACATAAGAGTTAAGTTTTTAAGTCCCTAGCTATATATCCAAAATATTGTTATTAATATTGCATAATGGTTTGTGTAGAGAATCCTAGTTTTGAAATAATTTTCTTCCAGAATTTTTAAATTATTGTTCAACTCTCTGGCAGGTTTGTATATTGTTTTTAGAAAACCTAATGCCATTCTTATTTCCATTCCTTTGTTTGTGATCTGTTTTTTATCTCCTGGAAGCTTTAAAATATTTGATTGATTTGTCATATTCTGAAATCCTATAATGATATGCTTTGATATGCTGGGTATGCCATGGGCCCTTGTTGAATTATTTCTTTGGTAAATATATTCCTCCCATTTTATCTGTTATCTGTAAATTACTTAGGCAGATATTAAATTTCCTGTATTAATCTTCTATGCTATCTTTTATTTCCTATTTTATATATACTTTCTGGGAAATTTCCTTGACCTTAACATTGCATCCTTTTATTTATATAAATATATTTTTTTATATATTTATATTCCTATATAATTATATATATATTTTTTGCTGTCATGTTTTCAGTTTTCAAGATCTCTTTTCCTTTTTCTGTAACATTTTTACATTTGTTTTTGTAGCTTATTTCTCTCCAAGGAATTATTATATTTTTCTTTGGAGAGAAATTATATACTTCTTATATTTTCTCAGAATTCCTTTTCTAAGATATATTTGTTTTTATCTCTTTTTTATATGACCTTTAATTTTATATCTGTATCTTATATCTACTCTATCTATCTATTTGATCTGTTTATCTCACTAAACGGTATCTTCAGATCATTATCTAAGGATGCAACTTGTCAGTGGCGGGTTTCTTTAAAAGGAGGTTGTGCCATGACCGACTGACCTAATTCAGTCTTACTAGAACCCCAAGTGGGAGAGTTGGGCAGTGGTAGGAGGGACCCAGAGGTCGGTCCCAGGCTAGACCATGAAAGCTTTGAATGCTATTTTAAGAAATTTAGCTGCATGTGTTAATTTAATTTTTTATTTGGCAGAGAACATTAATGAGTCCTCCAGTCTAATATTAGACACTTGGATGTTTATACAAACACACACTCACGCACATGTGCTCACAAATACATGCACTCTCATGTCTCCTGTGAGGGCCAGATTCCTTGATTTTCATATTCCCTGTGTTAAACTGATTTGTCTGGAGGCAAATGGAGGAAAGGCAGAAATGCTGTGTTGTCTTTCTCAGGACATATGAATACAATGTAGGCAAAAATCAGAACCAAATTAACCAGTAGAAGAGTCTATTCTGTGCATCGTGGTGGGAATCATCAGAACACACATCTGGAAGAATCTGAGTCTCTAAGGGAACCAAACTGACCTTGCTTACAATTAGATTTTCTAATGATAATGCATAATGGGACTTGCTCCTGTGATTGTCAGCAGAAGCCATACAGGCATTCATTCTCAGGGGATAATGTACACAGAATTTGTACCATGGGTGATATAATCTTTCCAGCTCTAGGGAGGAAAGGTACTCTGAAACATGTAAAGAAAATGGGTTTCCCTGATTTCTGGGTTCTTAAAAGAAGCAGTATGCTCAGCATTTGGGGAAGTCTATACCAGGAGACCATGAGGACAATGTCCAATAACTGGAAGATGATAAAAGAAGAGGCCACATCTGTGTATCGCTTATTATAGTTTATAAGATATTTTCATACCTCACTTTTAATTTGATTCTTTTAATTTGATGCAATCTCTTGAGAGAGATGGAGTGGTTTGCATCGTTCCCACATTTACACATATACACATAAAGAAGTATATTTCAGGAAACTGAAATTCTCTCAGGCTCATGCAAGTACAATGTCAGCCTGAATTGGAATCCTAAGCCTGGGTCTACTGCCCTAGAATCTACCCTTCACTCTTCTTTGTCCCAGTTTTCTCACATGCTGGGAATAGGTATGTGGAGGTGGGTTTAAGATGTAAGGATTCGGAATGGGTAGTGCTTACCTCAGTTTTATGGCAGCCCTGGTATGTGACATAGATTCCAGGACTATTTTATAAGAAACTCAAAGTTCCTGAGACCATATCTGCAGTTTTTTAAGTTTTTAGAGAGCTCACATGCATTGGACTTCATAAGAACAGGCAACAAGTGGTTAACGATGAGAAAGGAGGGAGTAGAATTGACATGTGGGTCTATTGGTCTTTCCCCAGGCCATCTGGGAACTTAAATAGCCAACAGTTAATTAAAAATAAACTGACACTTTACTTTAAGGATAGTTTTAATAACCATTTATAAATGTTACATTAAAAATTCATACACTGTTATCAATTCCTGCTAAGGATTTACAACACAATGAAGGTGTTATGAATGTTTTATAGGTACTGGGGAGAAGGCTCTTCCTGCAGAGATATTTTCAGAAGACTATTTGTCTTTTCCAGGCCACATCGTAAGTACTTAAGACAATAGCAGCTTGTGGAATAAAAACAGCTCCCAAAGTTCAGGTTGCAGTCTCGTCCTCATACTTCTAACTGGCTACAGCTCTTTCCTTAGACATAGTGTTTCTTAGCAGAGTGTTTGTTCCAAATTCTAGAGGATGTAGAGAGAAAAAATGGGCTGGCAAGGACAATTCATAAACGACATGAGTACAACCGCCCCCCCCCAAAAAAAATTTTACATGTCATTGATGGAGAAAATGAACAGAACTGAAGATGTGATGTAAGAATCAACTGGAAAGTTATCATATCTGGTGACCTAGATATTCTGCTAAAGAATGATATTCATTTCTGCTTTTAGAAATTCTTTTTCATAACATGAAGCACTAGCTTTTTATCTGCTCTTCTCTGGCCACATCTTGTAAATTGTGTAGCAACTCCCCAAGCTGTGTAGACACAGCTTTCTGGCCATGAGTTTGGGTATATACAAGTTTCAGTTTGCAAATGGCAATTGAGCAGAAGATGGGCTCAGAACTAGGGACTAACTCCCTTCTGATTGTTGCCTTTTCTTTTCTCTTAGAGAGCGGTGATGGCAGAAGAGAACCCCAAATTGTCTGCTTTACAATTAGCAATTGGAAGATACATTCCTTGTTCATGGGCCAGAAATTACAAACTTTATCTCTTTGCAGTTTAAGACCAGTGACTTTGCATGACTGCATTTTAAAGACCTGGCTAGTTGCCTCCAGTGGTAGCCTACCTTTCAAGGTAAAGCAAAAAGTGATAGAGATCCATGGTACGTTTATTTTATCGTGTGTGTATGTGTAAACATTTAAATTCTACTTTCAGCAAATTTCAATTATACAATATACTGTTATCAAGTATAGTCCCCATGATATATATTATATATCCTCACACCTTATTCATCTTATAGCTGAAACTGTGTACCCTTTTACCAACCTATCTCTATTTCCCACAAACCCTAGGCCTTGGGAACCACTCTTGTACTCTCAGTTTCTATGAGTTTGACTTTTTTTAGATCCCACATGTAATATCATAGTACATTTGTTTTTATTTCTGTTTTCTTTTTAGTTCTATAAGTATAGCTCAGTGTTATTTAAACTTCTACACTTTTTGATAAGGAACTTCTGAACCTTGGACTAAAGTCTAGCTCTTGATGCCATTCTGACTGATCAAAAATATCAGTAGGAACCTACAGATGGAGAAACACAACTCAAATTTTATTGTAATAACCTAAAAGGACTTAATAGGATAAAATGTGTTTAAACGTGCATCAGTTTATACTGCAGGCATCATTGGGTTCTGAGTCTTTTTGTTTTATTTCATTGGAGCTTGCTATTCCCTCCCTTTGTAATCGTTCTGTTCTTTGGAGTGTGTATATGTGTGCTTTTGCATATATCATACCTATTTTCCTTTTTAATTGTGATGTAGAAATAAAATACCATAATTATTATTACATATTATAGGGCATAAATGCAACTTGGGATCCTGTTTTGTTTGTTTGTTTCTGGACTTCTAAAACAAGCAATACTAATCTTTTAAAATTTCAATATGATATCGTTTAAAGTTAGATTAAACAAAAATCTTATACTTTAATTTCTTCTAGTGGATATAGAAAGATTGAGAAGAGAGAGTAAAATAGATGGAGAAGAAGCCAGAATGAGAGCAAGTACAAGAAAGACAGAAAGAGAAAAAAAGAATGTGAGAATGAGAGAAAGACCGTATGTGTAAGAGAATATGAGGGGAAGAGAGAAGGCACAGGGAATACAGAAAGTGACAGATAGAAGAAGAGACAGAGGCAAAAGTCGATTTTACATTTTTAAAACCATTTAAAACAATGCCTACTTGTTTTGAGATTAGATCTGAAAACCATAGGATTGGTGTCGTAATGCAGTTGAAAGAGTACTATACTCGAACTTGTGTTGTGCTTGTTCTGCCACAGTAGCCATTCTCCTGCCTCAGTTTCCTCATTAATAATATCAGAATGTGTATAAAATACTCTCCCTAAAATAGGGTAATAATACCTTCCCCATGGTATTGTTGTGAGAATCAAATGAGCTAATGAACCTAACTTAAAAATAACACTTCATAACTGACACATTTTTATACCTAAGGTTGTATCTTAAAAGTAGCACCTTGTAACGTACAATTTTCATATGCAATATATTATTATTATTATTCTATAAATATAATGTGAAAATAATAGAATAGTGTGTAAAGAAACAAAAACAATGAACGGTAGATATCCTGGTCCATCCTGCACAGTGCCTTCCTTCTCTTCCTTTTCCCTACTTCCCTTCTGAGACTTTGCCTATAAAGCCAGTTTTCCCATCACCGAGGCTGCTTTGTTCTTTGCAAATCTATATCTGGGAGGCCAAATTCACTAAAGCATATACAAGAGGGATTACTGCTGCTTGGGCTTCACAAAAAGTTTGTTTTATTTATTTCATCCTTTTAGTCAAACAAACTAGATTGGACTCCTACTGCTCTTAGCCTTATCAGTCACCATATCTGTCAAGATTTTCAGGTAGTGTCAGAAAAAAAAAAGAGCACTTACTGTTGGCTGCATTCTTCCCATTCTTATCACATATACAGATAGATTGCCTTTCAATGAGCTATCTAATATCTAAGCTCCTTCCCATGTGCACTTTTTCACATGGTGACCTAAGGAAATATATAATATAGATGTGTCTTTGTATGCATTTAAAAACAATAATTAGCTGTTTGCACTCAAGAGTGTTAAAGTTTTATAATTTATCACTCTTTAGATGCCCGGATTTCATTTTGTACATACCCATAACTAGCTGATATTGGGAGGATCATGCAGACAGCAACCAGTTATGCGTATGTACAAATCCAGGCCTCTGCCCTCAATACAAGTTGCCTCTAAGTTTTCCATATACAAAGTTAGAGAGAGGAACTCAGTGGTGACAGATATTTGGAAGTGTGTTGCTACTGCTTACATTCTAGCCCATAGAAGCCAATCTAGTATTAGAAATTTTATATATTCACTAACCTTTTTGGATTAAATATCTGTGTTCACCAATATTTATATATTGAAACCCTAACCCCCAATGTGGTGGTATTAGGAGGCAGAACCTTGGTAGGTGATTAAGTGATGATGGTGGAACCATCATAAATAGGATTTGTGCACTTATAAAAGTGACCCCAGAGAGCTCTCTCACTCATTTGCCATGTGAAGACACAAAGAAAAGACAGCCATCTGTGAACTTTCAGAACTAAGAAAAATCAATATTTTTTATTGAAGTCATTCAGTGTATGGTATTTTTGTCATAGCAGCCCAAATGAACTAAGACATTATTTCTACATTGCTTCAGGCTGAGAATTTAAAAATGAAGGCTATAGCTTTTGAATAGACCTTAAATATTGAGTGGGAATTATATAGGTACAGACAGATATAAGGCACTTCAGGTGATGTTTAGAGATAGGATAAAGCAAGATGTTTATTCATTTTTTTTTTACTCATCTACCTCTATTAGTTGAATGTCTACTCTGTGACAGTGACTATTATAGGGGATAGGGATTCAGCATTGAACAAGACAGGCAAACATAATTCAGTTCACATGGAGTTTGTATTCTAGTTGGGGGAGAACTTGGAATTTGATTCTCTGGAGCATAGAATGTGTTACAGAGAGCAGTGGTTGTTGTGTGGAATTATATTGGAGCTAGACAGTGGAGGGCCTTCAAGTCCAGGCTGTTTGAATTTCATAGTGATGCATTGCTGCTACTATTAAGACCTGCTAATGGGCCATGTGAATCAATGGAGACCTTCTAACCAGGGTAACCAGGTGCCTTGCAGTGATACAGTCTCCAAGAGTGATCACAGGCAATGGAGCTATAGGTATGGGATGGCTGATGGAGAAGAGAAAGTAATCCATCATAGTGGAAATAATTCAGGCTTCAGGGTCGGATTGATACTAGTTGTGGGTCTGTGGAGGAGTTACCTAATCTCTCTGAATGTTGATTTCTTCATTTATAAAATAAATCCCAATTTACATACTTTTGTAAATTGTAAGTATTAAATTACAGCTCCACTCTACTCAAATTTCTCAAAGTTGCTCAATAAATACTAATGGAGTCTTTTCGTGCCACCTTCTCCAAGGTGGGTTAAGAACTTGTCAGAGGGACGAGCCTTAACAGATGCTGCCGAGGAAGCAAATAGACAAGAAATTATACTGAGAAATGAAAGAGCTCTTTTCCCTGAACTGACACATTTGGGGGTTGCATTTTGCTTTGCTGAAGAGAAGAAACAAGGGAAGCAGTAGTCTGCTGAAGCATGACAGACACAGAATTTATATCACAAGCATGTCTTCTTAAATATTTTCATTGTGATCTATGTAAATTTTAACTGAAACATTTACCAGCAGATTACATTCTCTTTATAAAGAGTCCACTCATGAAATATGATCACATCCTCAGTGGAAATCTGTGAGGAAGGCAGAGGTAGATGGCAGAGTCTTTCTTACAAATTTAGAAACAGAGAATCAAAAGACAGATTCAAATTTTAACCCATGGCCATACAGTAAAATGAGGATTTTAAAATTTGGATTTTAAAAGTTCTTCTACTAGATGCATCCACATCTTTTCTGTAAAACACTGTTCATTGAGGAATATGAATCTTCTGTGCCATTTTATTAATACAAACCATTAAGTGGAGAAGAAAATAGCAACCAGCAGAACGTATAGATAATGGACTCATGGATGCCATGAATTAGAAGATTTAAAAGCCTTGTTTCAAATTCTAGCTCTAAATATTACTAGTCATATGAAGTAATAGGAGTCTCATATATTTCCAGTGATAAGGATAATTATGTTTATTAAATAATTTAGCTCTGTGCCTTGCTAGGAAGTTCAAATATATGAATGGTACAAATAATTCTGCTAAAAGTTTCACCCACTAAATTATACCATACACTGCTCCCTTCTACTCCTCAAAGTCATCCAATCAGCATTGGTTTCATCAAACCAACAACAAATGGCTCAGTGTTTTCAGGGCAACTTGTGTAATTGCTGGAGAGCACTCATTAGAACATACTTTTTCACTTCTTAAGTATCATCTACTTCTTTGTTTTCTCACTTTTGTGATACCCTTTCTTTTCTTCTTTCTTTCTCCCTCAACTTAATTACATGTGCTTCTGGCCTCTTACATTGGTGGTCCCCAAACTTTTAGGCACCAGGAACAGGTCCTCCTATGAGAATCTAATGCCTGGTGATCTGAGGTGGAGCTGAGGCAGTGATGCTAGCTAGCACTGGGGAGCGGCTGCAGACACAGATGAAATTTCGCTCGCTCACCTGCTGCTCACCTCCTGCTGAGCGGCCCAGTTCTTAACAGGCCACAGACCGGTTCTGGGAGTTGGGGACTCTTGTCTTAGAGTCATACTTTATTCCTTGACTATTTTGTGCATGCAATTGAATTGATTACTATGCATAATATATTTAATGTTTTCATCTTTTTAGAGGTTATATCAATGAGTATAAAGGTCCTATCTTTAATTTTTGTTCTTGCTACGAGTCTGATTTTTAATCAGCCCTTACTACTCAAAAGCCCCTGGATTTCATTCTTTGCTGGTTGGTATTGAGAAGTAATTTCCTTTCCCAATTCTGAAAATCCCTGAATTAATGAATTACCTTTATTCCCTTCCATTTTTTTTTTCTTCCCAGCTGGGCCACACTTTGAAACCATCTCTTTTTCAATACTTTGTTAGATGGAGCCAGAAATTCTAAATTCTCTTTCCTGGCTATTTCTCCTAGATCTGCAAGATCATAAGATACATGGTTTTCTTTCTAAGTTATCACAGATGAGGGTTTTGCCAAATATTTCACCTCTGCGAAAGAAAAAATATGATCTTCCCAACTTTGATCAGCTCTCTTACCACCTGTCGGACAATTACCAGGTCAGTGCCTCTTTTTTCAGAGTTCCGTTGCAGCTGTCCCCCGTTTCTAGGCATTCTCTACGACATCAGTCAGGATAGGGGAGGCAGTACTATAGTAATTAACAGTCTAAAACTCACAGTGAACTAAGCAATGTCTACCTCGGCTCAGCTAAGGGCTCAGCTCCATGTCATCCTCAGTCCAGGATCCAGGATGATAGAGGAACTGCCACTTGCATGTTGCCAGTGGCTGTGGCAGGGTTTTAAAAGCTGCTACCTGGAAGACACACAATGCCATCATCCAAATCAAGTCGGATGGCCGCAGACAACTTTAAATTTGGGTAGCAGTGAAAGAAACATAATGCAAAACAAGGAGAGGCAAGAAAGGAAGAATCACAATCAAGGGAGTTTGATATCGTGGAATTCAATGCATGAACGTATTTCATAAAAAAGATTGCCATCGGCAACAGCTAATATGAGTGAAAAGTGGAGATAAGGACTTACAGGTAAAATGTGACACAATTAGTAATACTTGAGAAACAGTAAGAGAACATTGAGAGACAGAGATGTGAGCTTATCCTCATGAACACAAGCTTAAATTTACCTAAATTGCCTCAAAGTTTACCTGTATCCAATATGAATACTTCTATAGACTAAGAATTCCAATGTGTAAAAATCTGTCTTTATTTTCAAATAAAAGAGACTCAGGCCCTCACAGTATTTTCCATTCAGAACTTCTTGCTTCCCCTGAATGGTAGATGAAATTTGGAGGCCACATAATTCAAAAGAAAATCCAACCTCCTCAACAGAAGTCAGCCACTGTTGGTGACCATCACACACAGTCTTGTAAGAATAAAGAGGCTCGGGCTGACAAGTGATGTTGGTCAGTTCCTTGAACAGGTTTTTAGATCTTCAAAGAAGGCTCATGCGACTCAGTGCTAAAACGAGCCCTAGGTATCCCTTTTGAGAGTTTTAAATTTGCATGTCTTGGTCTTTGCTTCTTTCATTTCTACATGCTGCCTTGGAAAGCTGGCCTTCTCATCAACTATAAGGCACATTTGGCTTATGCTTCTGTCTGGCAAAATATGAACTACTCTTTTCCCAAGGTTCTCTTAAGACTTGAGTGGTATCAACTTTCCACCATTTGAATTCCAAACAATCCTAGTTCATCCCCGTTCTCAGATAATGGGAACCCACACACACTTTTCTAAGGGCTGTTCACATCTTTCTAAGGTCTTGCATGTGAAGAGAGTGAGAGAAGGGTACTTCCATGAACTCAAAATGAATTTATTCTACTAAATTTGACCACGTGGACTTTCTGTCACAGCTCTCTTCTGGGGGGAAAGCAAAGCAAAACAAAACAGAAACACATCAATAAACCAGAAAAACCTAAACAAGCCTAGTCTTCTGCAGAGCCCTCCCTACCCAACCATCACTAATTGTTAAGAGAAGGATTCTTTATTAGTGACCATTATATATTTTAGACTTAATGTTTTTAAAATGCAATATTTTTACTAATGGAAAGGTAAGTGTAATTATCAAGATATACCTGACCATCAGTGGTTGTTGAATGTACTCACTATTACATACTATTTATAACTCTAAACGTATCTTCAATGCACCAATACCATGCAAAAATACCTGAATTGCCTGGGAACATTATAACAGCTGCTGCCTCAGCAGTTATTTTGCCAGTTGTTTAGAAGCTGTGAAAATTAACACAAGCTGGCAGAAACAATGGCACTGTATCGAGGAGCCTTTTTTGCCTAAAATAAAGGTGATTTCTTTAGAAAAACACTACCTGCAGGATCATAGAAGATGAGAGGCACACTGAGCAGAGATCAGCTTCAAACAAGTACTAAGAACAAAACACACCATAGGAGAACGAGGTACCATGTGCTACTAAGTAGACTGCAGCTAAGCTCTGATAGCACACAAATATATAATGTGCTTACTTACGAGGATGGAGCATATGAATATTTAGGTGGTTTAAGACAACACTGTTAAGGAGAGGCTGATGATAAGGTGTTTGTGTATGGATTCAATAGAATCAAATATATGGGGAGCGTTTATCGTGGATCAGACACTATGTTCAACTTTTGCCACACGGGAATAGACCTAAGACACAACTCTGCCCTCTGGAAGCCTACTATCATGTATTTAGTGCCTACTTTATAAGAAAGTCCCTTGACAAAAGGTAGAAGAGAAAGAAAAATCAGAATGACCTTGGCCCTTAAAGCACGAGGTCAGATGTTACAACATATTTGCCGACGCCCAGTTCATGTCCCTCCTTCACATCCTTCTCACCCCTCTTGCCCAGGGGCACACATCCCTTCTCATGCTGGGTCTTGGTGACTGATGACCATACCAGCACTGCCCATTTCTTTCTGGGTCCCAGCGTCTTTGTCTTCCTTCCTTCCAGAGTTTGTCGCTCTGAGATCACTCACCCAGATCTCCCTGCAGCAGTTTTAATATAATCTTATTTGTCACTCTGAGGTGAAGATCACTGATAGAGATATTTAATAAAAACAATTTTTCAAATAAAATACAAACCAGAACTTGATTTGTAGTGGTCAAAAAGCCCATTAGGGCAATATCTGAGGTTTGTCTCCCTCTGCTGTTCAGCTAGGGGAGCAGCAAGGATTTCTCCGCTGGTCTGAGCCCCGACTCTGGGCTGCGTTGACACGTGCCTGATTGCCTCTTTAAGGGCAGAACATGGGACTGGGAATGAATGGGAGAATCACACTGCTACTCGGATCGCCAGTTTGCTAATCCTACCGCGGCTATCGCTGATGCAAAAATCAACTCTCGAGAGTTCACAAAATAGGTTTTACTTTCATCAACTCTCTAAGCCTTTAACTGAACTCTTCCCCTTGGTAACAATTTCAGAATCTATCTAGGAGGAAGACTGTCTCAGTGACAGAGGGGGAAGGCACAGAATTATTGAGCAGAAGCCGAGGTCCCCTTTCAGACTCTGTTACTCTCTGGTTGTCTGTCTTGCCTAGCTTTGGGAAAGTCATATTTACTCTCTAATCTCAGTCTCTTTACCTGTAACAGGAGAAAGTAATCCGTAAATGAGAAAGTGAAATAAACAGAATGATGACATTTAGGAACTGTGACTTTAAAAGATTAATCAACCTAACTTCCTTGTCATTCTTATAAGCAAACAAAAGCAAAGGGGATCACAAACCTCTGGCTCATGGGAATGAGCATTTATAACACTGCCCTCAGCCAAGTCCGGTTTATAGCAATCTCATTTAAATGGTCTGGGATAAGGCTCAGTATTGGTCCCTTTTAAAGGCTTTCTAAGAGATGCTAATGTGTAACCAGGGATTAAAACAACACACACAGAAACAAAAGGAAACAAAACAAGGTAACAAAACCCACTGTCCTATAAAGGAAGAAAACATTGCTCAGTATCTGCTGAAGGAGCTCCCGCAGAACAGAAGCAAGATGCGAATGCCTATTCCATGTGTTCTGGTACAGTGCTGCTTCTGTATCCTCAATGAGCAGATAATCTCCCAACTGTATACAGTTTCTCTCTCTAGCAACCTTCCAGAGCGGTTATCACTTCTTCCCTCTTATGCAGGTAGTTTATTCACATTCTTTATATCGACTCTATAAGAGTGTAAACTTCTTAAGAATACAGACCACATCTCCATTATTCTATATATTCCATATAACCAGGGGCTGTGCTAAAATGCTCTGCAGAAAGAGAGATGTTTTAAACACACTGTTTTATCAAAGCCCCTACTCTTTCCATTCTCTACCTCCATCATACCTAGACATCTTTTCTCCTGGGCTAAATCACCCAAATTCCTTTAATTTTTCTCATGCTTTAATTTTTTTAGGCCTTTCATCACATCTCTGCCTGACATTGCTCTTTTCTTTTTTTTTTCAGGCAAAGGAATCTAACCCTTTGAACATACCCACAAATTACCAGCCACAATGACTAAAATAATTAGTGCTTCTTTAGTATTTTGGGATTCATATTCTTGGGATATTAATATTCTTGGGATTATGGTTAAAGGGCCATGAATGAATAAGCTCTTTCTTCCAAGGAGGGAAATGGAACTCCCCTGAGTCAGCTGCAAATCTGTTGCACTTTCTAATATTTGCTATTGCTCCATTCTCTAATTGTTTTGCTCTTTGCTATGGATATGACTGACCTCCACTTGCCACTTCATCCCCCTCCCCCGCCACACACAAACCCTATCTTTGGTTTTGTTACTTATCCAATACCCTCTTCCCTTTTTCATTAATCTACCCCTTGCACATATTTCCAGGGGCAGGTAAGATTCTAGCTTTCTTTTTTTTCTTTTTTTTTTTTTAAAAAAACTCCTCTTACCTCCCTAGCCACTATTGATGACTGTCATCTCAACACAACTGACTCAAAATCACGTGTCTCGTCAGGTGAACACTTACTTATACAATCATAGTAAGAAACTATTTTCTTAATGATTTTCTAACCAGAATGTAAACTCAAAATCTGAGATTTTTCCTCTGCTTCTTCTCTATTCCCAGTGTCTTCCAATACAGCAATGGGAAAATAATAAAATAGTCCTCAGAGGTCAGACATGCTGCATGCTGACTCTGTGCTAGATCTAAGTCTGAACACTTCCTATTAAATTGACTAATCCTCCTAACCAGCCTAGGAAGTCATCACTATTATTATCCTCACTTTACAGAGAAAACAATACACCGAGAAATTAACTATCTCAAGTTTACCCAGCTAGCAAGTGGTAGAGATAGTTCTTAAGTCTGGACCATCTGACTTCGGAACCTATGCCCTAAATCACCATGCAGCACCTACATACCTATTGTATTTATAAGTATAATATGTGCTTAGGAACAAGAAAAATGACCATGTAAATCCCTTAATATAGGGCCTAGCTCACAAGTCCTTAGTAAATGGTAGATGTTATTATTACACAGAACAATTCTGGCTCTGCTCCTTACTGTGTAAGGAGATTGCTTAGATCACCAATAATCTCTATACCCAGAGGCTCCATGCAGATTTGGACAATCAGCAGTGACTTCTCAAAGAGGGTATTTTAAATGCATGGGAGAATTACTTTCACGGGAGGAGGGATTTCTGGTTGTCATAATGACAGTAGTGCCACTGGCCTTGAGCAGGGGGAAAAGCAAGGATGGCAAACACCGAATCCTTTTCAGGACTACAAAACAAAGATCATTCTTGCCCAATATTCAAACTGTACTCACATTTGGAAACACGGGACCAAATATTTCTAAAGCCCCTTCAACATTTTAAATTAATACTGCAGTATTAATATTGTTTTTTTTTGTTTTGTTTTGTTTTGTTTTTGCTAAGATATGATTGCCTGTCAAGGTTTTAACCTTAACCACTTACTAAAAAAATTAGCTCATCACTATTCATCAACTAGCCAGTATTTAAGACATAGGATTATGTATTTATAATTAATATGGATTAGATACTATTTTCCATGAAGCATGGAAGACAAGTCAATTTGGAGAGCCACACAACTGCTCAATAATACATATATATGATGCCTGATTAAAATAGTGTATTACACTGCTTTCTTAAAGCGTGAGAAGCAGCGTGGCATAGTTGGAAAAGCACAGTCTGGAAGCAGAGAAACCATTTTCTAATTTCAGATCTATCAATTATTAACTGTGTAAACTTAAGCATATTATTTACCTTTGTGGGACCCTGTTTTCCTGAATGGGGTATAGGAGCAACACGAAACGTTTTAAGGATGTTGTAAGAATTAAAATGACTCTTTAGAAAGGCTGGCATGAATTGGCGGCTCAATAAATGGTATCCATAATAATTTTTATTATTCTTTTCATCATGCAGAAGATATTTATTGGTTCCTCCCACTGTACTAAAAGAGGAAATGTGATTTTGGATCTGGGCCTTGAAAGATAATTAAGTTTTGGTCTGGTGGATAAGCGAGCAACTTTATGACCAGAGAATGTAATGACTCTAATGTATGTTTGCACTGATTTGATAAATATTTCTTGAGTTGCTGTTACATACTAAACACTGTAATAGGTCCTAATGATAGAATAAAGATAGTCTTCACATGCATACAGTTGGTATTCTGGAGGATTTTGCCTTATATCTTTACGGGAAGTGATAACAGCATGCCACATTTTCAAAATTTGTTTTTATATCTTTCGGGACATCATGCTAGACTTACTGAAATGTTTCTATCCATCAGCCTTATTTCTTATGCAAAGAAATCATAAATCCTCCAAGTTTGTTTAATCCAGCAGGGATTAATCCAAGTTTGTTTAACTCCATGACGTAGCATGCATGCGTGTGCATGTGCGCACACACATTCACACGCACACACACATTACCCCTGTGCCTCAATATCATGGATGTCAGTTGGCACATTACTTACTCATGGTTTCCTTAATTTTTCTCATTATAAAATTTGATTTGTAAAGCTCCTTGGTCTATTACTTAAAAAAATTGATTTAGCAGTAAAAAATGGTTAGGGAATACAGGACTTTACTGGGTCTCTAAGATGCACTGGGATTTTCTAAGAGGTTGATATGCTGCATTTTATTTCACAAATAAATTTAACCTGGGAGTCCTCTTAAAAAAATATTTTCCCCATTACATCTGACTTGATAACAAATGCTGGTAAATTCTTATATAATAATTACTCTTGTCTCATGGCTCTCTCTGACAAATTTAATGAACATTGTTTTGAACACATGGCTTGCAAGATTATATTTCTCTTCCTGGAAAAGTGGGAAGTAATTATAATTAATTTTTAAATCTGTGTCTAAAGCAAGCTAATTTTATTTTCAATTTAAGGAGGAGACATAGAAGCCAATATTAAATGTTTGAATTATTCCATTTAGGTCTCTTATTTGTCTCTGCTCCCAAATACCAGTGATCTCTGAGTGACAGCCAGCAAATGCTCAATCCTATAAATTTACATTTAGTAAATAAGACTTAGGTATCCATTATATTACATATGCTGTAGTAGGCATTGAAGAAAAAGAAAATTTAATTATGGCTCATGCCTCAAGGAGCTTATAATCTAATAGTGAAGACAGTTAAGCTTATAAGTAATTATAATATATTATAATAAGTACAGGTTAGAAATGAAAGACGTCATAGAGAAGGAAGTGATTATCTGGTTGGACGAATATCTGAAAAATTTTCTTACGATCCAAGCAGACAATTTATTACAATTGAACAAACACTATTTAAACCAAATTCCCTTGACTTGGAGTTTAGCGAGAAACAAGAGAACATCATAAACCACAACAACAGTTCAGGACACTTGAATGCCTCTTATTCACCTCATTTCTTTTACAGGAATGACTAAAAGATTTATTGCTTAATAGAACTCATTTTGAGGAAAGAAAGTCACCTAGAATAAGAAATGTCTAAAAATACAGTTTGAACTCCACCTCTGAAAAGCCAACACTGGGTAACATATCTTCACTTTAAATTGTCATCCCATCCGATAACTAGCAAAGCCATTCTCCCATGCCTGACCCTTCCATATCCCCTTACAATATTTTCTTTACATTAAACCCAATTCATCAAAAACACATCACTAAACAATATGATAATGCTATTGGTAATGATAATAGTACTCTGCTGCATTTTGTAATATCCCAAACCCTAATATTTAATCTGTACCCAAATCCTGCTCATTGGGTTATATAATTTACCTTTTAAACTTGAGAGAACTAAGACTTAGAGATATTGAATGAGTACTTTCAATTCACATAGCTACAAAACCATGGAACTAATGCACAGTGTCCAGTCATGGGATTTAATTGTGATGTTTTTAGTTTTCTTTAGCCAACTTTTGTGAAGCTGACGTATCTGAATACTGAGCTCCCAAGAAAGCACACTAATGTGACTTATGGCCATCATGATTTATGAGCGAGACGTTGTTTTTGTTCTCAAACTATCATTATGCGAAAGATGATATCAAAACTCTTCTCAGACAAAAACTACCTCTCAGCCTAAGAGACCCATTAGAATTTTTATAGTGTTATAATTGAAAACAGTGGTCTTCAAAGTTATATACTCACTGTACTGACTAGATCATGAGGTCTCAGTGTTAACATAAACGCATTTTGGGGGTCTTCTTCAGGTTGTATGAAAGAGCCACCCAATTAACTATAAATCCACTTTTTTCTCACCCACTCAAGAAAATATATTGGAATTTAAAGGAGTGGCAACATGATGTATAAACTTCAATATAAGTGATCATAAAAAGTAAGATATTGTAAACTTTTGTACCTTAATTGGTATTAAGACACTGATTGTGATAGTCATAACAGATTAAGACTCAGCAGGGTGCCACAATACAACCATTTAAAAGACTGATTTATTCATGTGTTGCATAATATTTGTGATCTGCTTTATCTTTTTATGAAGTTGTTTAAAAAGTACCTTTAAATATTAACATAGTTACTTAATTCTTTGCTTTCACTCAATTTTATTTAAAATTCACAGAAAGAAAAGCTGATAACAATCATAATAATAGAATGACTAGATAATTAGCATTATGTGCCTTATAATTTAACAAGTATTTTATGTCTATTACACTTGATCTCCAATAACCTTGTAATACGTTCAGTAATTCCCATTTTAAAGACAAAGAAGCTGAGATTCATAAAGGAAACATCAAAGATATGAGATAGAGTGTTTACAGATAATTTTATCATTTTAAGGTTAGTGCACCTATAGAAGAATGAAAAAAATAGAAACATACAAACTCAGGGAAAATTACCTCAGCCACCAAACCAGAAAGACTAGCATTAACTTGGGATTCTTCATTCCAATTGGTTTGTTCTGCATCAATACAGTTAATTAATATACAACTCCAAATTAGCTTTTGCAGGCAGGGAAATGTCAGCGGGTTTCTTCTTGTCCTCCTGCTAAGTGGAGGACATTAAATCATTATTACACATAATAGTTCCTAATTTGCAGGTGGAAATATTAGCTCCCAAATGCATAAAAATCATTCTGAGCCTGAAGGTCAACAGTTGCATATTAGACTGTTTGGTTTCCTGCTGGTCACTTTACAACTCAGTTTAATGGTTACTGTAGTATCTTTTGTCCAAAGTGAACTATGGCCTGCACCTCATCTCTTCATCTTCATACAGACTGTCAGCTGTACTTTTCTGACAGAGAAAAGGAAACCCAGAGAGGTTAAGTGACTCAACAAAGGTCACACAAAAAATTCAACTAGTCAGTGGATCTTCTATATTGGGATGGTACAAGCCTTGGAAAGATTCGATCAATTTATTTCTTTTCACTTATCTAAGTGTCTCCATACTCTCCTTATAATTCTATACTCCATGCCATTCAAGGGGACAGTGCATGATAAGAGAAAAATGAATGACTTTACCAGCAGCAAACGCACTCTGTAAATAAGATTGCAATTACAGCCCGAGAAGCTGGGACTCACTATTGCAGTATTTTATCTGCTGGGTGGCCAATTCATTAAAACAGATATCTTGTGTTTTAATCACGCTGCCAAATCACCATCTGTTTCCAACCCAGCCTCTCCCCAATCCTAAGCATCCCCCATACCTCCTGCCGTGGTCTCAATCAGTTTTTGGTATAGGAATGGACAGCTTGTGAGTGAAATGTCAGGGGACTGTACAATAATTCATCTTTTGGGCATGACAGAACAAGCTGTTGGCTGCTGTGAATATGCATAGCAGGCATCGCTGGGCAAAGTCCTGGATCTGAAAAGAGGGTGGCTCCCACTTGGTAGAAACAAATGCCTCCTCACCCTCTACTCAGAAAAGTTACCAATCTTTCTAGAAAGTCTGAGAAATATTTCAGAGCCCAAGAATAAGCATCTAGTTTAAGGCGCTCAGTACTTAAGAGATGAATTAAATGTGTCAATGTTTATTATTAGTAAAGTGACTATCATTTAATAGGTTTTTCTATGAGTTAGGACCATGTCAAGTACTTTATTTATACTATCTCATTTTAGTTCCTAAATTAACCTTGCCGAGTAATGTGTTATGTCTCCAATTTTACAGATGAATCAACTAAAGACTCAGACTACTTAGGTCATTAAACCAAGGTCACAGAAATTCGATGACAAGAAATTGGATTTGAACTCATGTTTCTTTGATGCCAAATCCTGTATTACCTGCCAAGCTTCATAATGCTACAGATGTACTAGCACTGAACTGTCTTCTGTGATAGTTTTATGTCATGGAATGTGGGTTACAGTATCGTTGCTTTTTTTATTATCATTGCAACCAGTTAAGGCTTTTTTTATTTTTTATTTTTTGGTTAATTCTATTTGATAAAACAACAAAAAACACCACTAACAGCAATAAAAATTCAGGATCAGAAAGCTAAATTAGTTTTTGTAAAACCACTGAGCAGAATCTCAGTAACATAGGTTTTTTGGTACCCCAGACTAAAGCTTGAAACAGCAATGCTTAGCCATGAATGTCCAAGACCTGGCTAAGTTAGACAAAACTCTTCTAAGTTATGATTGAGCCTCAGCTGTGCCACTTCCCCACTTTCCTAACCTGCAGGTGCAAGGTGTACACACTCATGGCCAGCAGCTTATTGGAGCCGTCTCACACTGGTTCAACATTCCGGCTCCATGAAGTCAAATTGGTAGGTCAAGCAGGTCCGTTGTAGGATCCAAAACAGCATAAAACTACGAAGCATTTCATTTCAAAATTATTAAGAATTTTAAGACAGCAACACTGGGGCATTAAACCAAGCATAAGAACCTTCTGAGTGTGGAATCCTGCGCACCTGCACAAGTCATGTGCTAATGAAGCTGGCCCTGACAGTCTCAATTTCCAGAAAAGACCCTATTTTCCTCCATCTTGTTCTTTTCCTAGAACTCAGAATAGAAAGAATGCTGGACTGGGAGATTATGGCCCTAGGTCTTGGTTTAGGGTGTATGGCTAACTGGCTCTGTGACTTTAAATTTGTCATTTAGCCTTTGGTACTGAGAATCATAAACTCTAGGAGTTGGACTAGGTCATCTCTAAAGTCCATTTAAATTACCTGAGTCTACAACTTTTTAGAGCGTCCAGTTGCCTCCCTTCCTCTACTTAGCTTCATTTACTTTTTTCAGTTTCCCTCTCTGCCGGTGCAACTGTAAAACTGATCAGGCCCCCTAACACCTGCACCACTGTCGACCACGCACGGCCTTCACCTCACCAGCCTCACCTCCATGACTGCGAAGCACTCCTCCCACTTCAGGTACCAGGTCACCATGGCTCATGCCAATCTTCCTCATAGACTCAGATGCCTACCCTGGGCCATGCAGAGGAAGTTATTTTGAAACTGGTAAAGAGAGAAAAATTGTTCCAGCTTAATCTCCTAACTCCATGATAGCGAGGAAAACAGCAGGAGATTTTCCCCAAAGGGACACATTTGTTAAAGTCATGTGTTTCTTGTTTTCTCTTTTAAACAAAGATTTCTGTATCGTGAAGATAAGCAAAGGCAAACCGAAATTACTTATTTATGTATACTTCAGAATAAAAGCCTTACTTCAAACCATAAACTCTATACTGTGAAAAATTATAGTGATACCAACTATCTTTTCTTCATCTCTAATTTCTTTCCCCCTGTCCTCTCCATTAAAAATGAATAAATCTGTTCTTCTTTGATCTCACTCCTATTCCCAGATCTAGATTAAATGACATCCCTCTCTTCCTATAAACTCTTCTTAAAGTTTCTTCAGATTCCTCCATCCACCAACCATCACCACTATACTTCTTACCTAAGACTGTCAATAACTTTGTCATTCTTTTTGCCTTAGAGAACATATATTCTTTACCTCTGCATTAAAAAAATACGCCTTTTTATTTGGGTGAGATTTTGGATTTTTATTTTTATTTTTTTATAAAACTTATTACTCCTTTAAAGAAAATCTCAATTTCCTACTTTCTGGCTAAATTTCCTCCATTTCCATACATCCAAATTGGTATCATCTTTTCCTTAATATGACCTTTTCATAATATTACCACTTCTTAAAATTGCTTAAAAATATGTATGCCTCATATCCCCCAGCAAGCTTATAAGCAACTTGAGGACAAGAAATAAGCTTTCAGTGGCTAAAAGCATGTCTTGATTAGATTAGAGTCACAGTGAGTGTTTGTTGAGTGAATGACTGTGAATTATTATCAGAGAGACAAGTTAAAACAGGAACAACTGGATTAGTGTCTTTTCTCAGCTGACCTCTCACCTTTGATATTTCTTGTTCATGTTTCTCGACTTCTGAGTCTATCAAAAGCCAAGTGAAGACTCTGTTTCTCTGAGATCATTCATCTGTCCTGTTAATTTGTGTTAAGTGGTACTTTATCAGAGCCAGGCTTTTAAGTCCATTAAAAGTCTTACAGCTTGTCTCAAAGCTGAGAACACTATAAAAGACAACATCAATTCTGCAGCTCTGCCCTGCACTCAGGACAAGCAGATGCTCTCAGTCTAGGTCTTGAAGTCAGCCTTCAGGACCTCCAGAATGACTGAACCCATGAAATGACAGCAGGCTGTAGAGTGTCACCTCTTCTGAAATATGAAGCAGGCTGTCCTGAACTCAAAAAATTTTTATAAAGCTATCAGCTGAAGAAGAAACAACCTTCCATGCAATTATCTCCAAATATAGTATCCTCATTTCTTCAGCCTTTTTAATACACGTTTATAAATTCTTTTAAAACAACAAATTTGGCAGGCCAGACATAGCTCACTAACCTGGGAAATTTAGTTTAAAAATACAGATTCTCACATAATATTTGTAAAGAATATCTGGGGTGAGGCTCCAAGTTGTATATTTTTAAAAGCTTCATACATGTTTCCTATTTGTAGGAATTTAGAACGCGAAGGCCACTGCAGAGTGCAAAGTAATTTAACATCAGTCGCTATTTCATAGCTAGGAATAGCTAGGAATATTATTCCCATTTTAGTCATGAGCAAAGTAAGGGTCAGAGAGATCTGATGACTTGCCTAGCATGAGTCTCAACTTTAGTCTTGAGTTAGAACATAAGCTCAGATCTTCTGACTCTTAGTTCAGAGTCTGTCTACTGTTCACTCTGAGGCCTGACAACTGTAATTACTACCATATTAGCATGAACTAATTTATCAGGTTGCACTAAAGTGGTTGAGAAAACCAGGACAGTACATTTTAATCAGAAAGAGAACCATATATGCAAGAAAAGTTCAAATCATTGGAAGCTCTTTAAATGCCCCTGCAATCTGGAAACTAAAGAAGAAGAAAAAAAATACTATCAAATAATTCTATAAATGGTCAAGTCTTCTATTTCTTTTCTTTTTCCCTCCCCTTTCTCCATATCACATTTCTTTTTCTTCCTTCTTCCCTGGCAATGACTTTGATCCTTTACCAATACAGAAAGTATTAGCTCACAGAGACTCAGCTTAACAAAAGAGGATAAAAATGAATTTTGCGTGCATGTGCCAAGATTGTTTGTTCTGAACCACTGCCCTATCTTCTCATGCTTGTTGCCTCTATCTTTCTAATAACTCCCTTTCCAGGAGAAAAGTAGTACTGATTTAATTGATTAGAATTCAGAGCTTTTATTGGGCAATATTTGACTAGTGGATGAGTTCACTCTGCTCTAAATATTACCACCTGTGCATCTCTTACCTTTTCTCAATAAGACCTGCAAATATACAATATACAAATATATGAAACTTTAATGTATGAATGGTAATTAGGATCAGTGGAGAAAGGAGAGACTGTTTCTAATTGAGCTGAATAAAATAATCATGTAGAAAAGAATGAAATTGGACATCGCTATAACTTCACATATATAAGAATTTAAGTAGGGAAAATATATTTTAAAAAGTCCATAATCCAACTGTTTCTCCTCAATATGACTACCACTACCCAATAGCCCCCTAACTGGTTTCCATCTTGACCCTAATGTCTAATTTCAACACAGCAACCTTACTGATACTTTTAAAAATAACTCAGATTACAATAGCTTAAAATTATTTAATTCTTTCTCAGTTCATTCACAACTGAATCTAAAATCCTTAATGTGGCCCATGAAGGCATTTTATGACTCTACCACAAACTCCCAGTTCTACTTCAACTCAGGCTCTCCTTACCATGACTCATACTACCCCAGCATGCTAGCTAGCAACCTTGCTTTTTCTCAGATTGGCTAAGCTTGTTTTGGCCTTGGGGCTTCTGCACTTACTCTTTCTTAGCCTTGAATACTCTGATTGTAGACATCAATACAATCTTTTTATTTACCCCAGTGAGGTTTCTGATCAAATTTATTATTATGGAGGTCTTCCATGACTACAAAGGTATATTTGTAGTTACCTGTTCTACCTAACATTTTGTCAGAAATGGTATTTGCACTTAGAATTCACTAATTTCATCACTCGATTCATTAATTTTGCTACCTTTTTATTTTATTTATTTATTTTTTTACTGTCATTGGACATATGCTAAATTGTTCTGCATTAGCAAGCAACCACAAATTCTTGGTGACTAAGTAAAAAGAGATTAATGATACTAAATTCTTGCTACAAGCCCATTTCAAGCTGGTGACAGGGAGAGGAGTTCTTCTATTCATCATAGTCACTCAAGGACCCAGTAAAACCAGCAACCACCATTGGAACATTTCCAATTACTGTGTCAATTAAAAAAAATGACAAGATTCAACCTTGAAATGACCTTTAAATCACTTTATTGGTTATATTTATTTGTTTGTGAAATTACTACTACTATCTCTTGCCCTTTTTTCTGTTGGGTTTGTCTTCTCAATAATTTGTAAAAGGTATTTATATATTCTTGGTACTAATCTTTAGCCATGTGTATTATAAATACCTTCTCCTAGTTTCTCTCATCTTTTCATTTTCTTTAAGCTATCTTTTGACGATAAAGAAACAAATTAGTTTTATTAGTGTTCAAATTATCAGTCTTTTCTCATTAAGGTAGAACCATGGAGACCAATTAGGAGGTTGCTGAGTACTTGTGGTCAAATTGGAGAGAAATGGTTGGCTTCTGGATAATTTGAGGATAGAACTAAGAGAATTTGGTGATTGATTAGGTGTGAGAAAGAAACATGAGAAAGGGAAGATGAATCAATTACGACATTAAAATATGGGGTTTGATCAATTTCAAGAATGAGTAATTTGTTGAAATTACAAATGTGGAGGGGAAGATTTAGAGAAGAAAATCCAGAGTTTGTTTTTGGCCATGGTAATTTTGAGATATCTATCAGACATGTCCATAGATGACTCATGTGGATATATGAAACAGGGTTCATGGAAAAATGTCAGATTTAGACACAAACATTTGGAAGTTGACAGCATATAGAAGGTATTTAAAACTATGTGATCTTAAAAAATATATACGTATCTACAGAATTAGGTAAATAGAGCAGAGAAAAGTCTAAATACTGAATGCTGGGTAATTCTAATATTTACTGATTAAGACAAAAGAGGATCCATCAGAGGAGACTAAGAAAGAAATAGCCAGTGAGATAGGTAGAAACATCAAGAAAAAGCAGTGTTCCAGAGAGAACGATCAACTATGTCTAGGTAACACAGAAAGACAAAGACGAAGAAATTATGATCGCATTTGGTAATACAGAGATGATGGGAAAGCTTGACCAGAGAGTGATTACAATGAGTTTTGGTGACTAAAATTCAGATAGAGTGATTTGGGAATGATTTTAAAGCTAGAGAATTCTTTTTTCTTTTTACTTTTTGTTTTTTTTCAGGGACTAGAAAATCCATCAGTAATTATATCCGATATGATGACAAGGGAGGTTTTTTTTCATGTTGTGAAAAAAATTACATAGCATGTCTGTATACTGATGGTAATGGTTCGGTAAAAAAGGAAAATTTGGCTATGAGGAAGTGATGTCCTCAAGTCAGTACAATGGAAGGGATGGAGGGACAGCTTATTTACTATAGCTGAAAATAAAAAAGAATGTGTGGGTAATAGCATCAGATATGTAAGTATATTTACAGAGGGAGACTTTTCCTTTGTTTTATCACCTGCCTTTCTAGATCCATGATTCCATGGTTATACCCCAATACCATCATGTAAGTGATTCCATTAAATGATGGGGGAAGTGATTTCTCAACGTGATTCAGAAAATTTGGGACACATTTAGGACCAGAACCTTAATCTTTTGTGATGACTACATCTCTGATGTTTATTTCATTCATACATTCATTACATAGATTGTCACTGAAACTCCTTGGTCAAGAACTCTTCTAGACACTGGGGATATGTAGTGAAAATCTGATTTCTTTCTTTCAGAATATTTTCATCTATAGTATGAGACAGGCATAAATTACATAATTAATTAATCTGAGTTGCCATAAGTAAAACAAAATCAGTTTGCTATAAGAACAAAATATAGGGGCTAACTTAAGTTCCTCTAGAAAAGATAAGTAATTGATAATCTGAGATTCAAAGTATAAATAGGATTCATATGTATGAATTAAATGTTAGAGAGTGTAGATAAGAACATTGCAGGAAGCATGATCACCACACAATATTTATAAAGTGTAGCAAGAGTTATCAGAACAGAAAAAGTATAAGTTGGAGAAATGGGCTGGGAATATTATGTGAAGAAAATGGTTTAAAAGTTTATATTTATCTGAAGGATATTTATTAAGAAGAAATCAAGGGGAATTTAAGCTATGGGTCACCTGGAGCAGTTCTGTGTTACAAAAGAAAAACTGACTGTTGTATGAAGAAGGGATTAAAGAAAATAAATACATATATGGCGAGACGGGTTGGAATATTATTAAAGTCATTCATGCTTGTAATCATGGTAGCACAAAGCTAGTATATGGGGAGCTGGGGAAAGGGGATGAATTTGAGAGGTATCTAGGAGTTTAGATTGATGGGATATGGTAGTAGGTGGTTGATACAAGAGAGAGAGAGATACTTTTGAGGATGATTTCCAGGGTTTGGACTTGAATATATAGGTTGTTGATGTTGCTTTTACAAATAAGAGAAGATTTTGGAATTATTAAAGTAATGAGTTAATATTGGATAGATAATATTTGAATTGTCAGTGAGATTTTCAGGTGAAGATGGCAAATATAATGCACCAAATGTCTGCCACGTGCTATGCTTGGATTTGTGAATACAGAGATAAATAAAAGTCTCTTTCTACTCTCAAAAAGTTAATAGTTTAGCAGCTTATACTACTCTATTTTGCTATAACCCCTTTCTCATTCAAATCTTCTGCTAGATCTGAAAATAAACTTTGCTCAGGCATGGTTAGAAGAAAGGAAGAAAATTTTCCAAGTTGTTATCTGTTAACTAGATAACAGTCACTTGTAAAAAAAAAAGATCAAAGTGTGGTGTAAAATATGCTAATAACATTTATGCAAATGAATGTTCACTGTAGTAACTGTAAGATCAAGGGATAACTGCAAGTAATTTGGTAATGGGCTGTAATTACCCTTCCATCTATAGCATGGGGGATAAGGGTGATACATGAATCAAACACTGTTACTGAATACTTTCACATTTCATCCGTGCCTTCTCTTTATCCTTGTATTTGAACATACCTAAAAAGCCATCACAAAGTGATCAAGTTCAGTATTAGGTTAAACAGTAGAGAAAATGGTTTACTCCTACTTTTTTCCTTTTGGTCTTCCCTACCCCTTATTTTTAACTTGGTAATATCTGACAGAGAAGAAGTCTTTCTTAAATTATTAGTAATTAGTGTTATAACTCCAGGTATGCCAAGAACTAGCTGTGTGACTTTGGATTAAAATAACTGACCTCCTTTTCCACTGAGTTTTCCAATTCTTTATGTTACCGTTTGTGATGATCTCTTCACAAATGGTAAAATGACTGCTTTATTCTAATTTGGAAATAATTTTTAAATTACTAAAAAGTTGCAAAACAAGGCGCTTGTCCCTGTTTCTGAATCATTTGAGAATAAGTGGTAGACATCTTGTCCCATTACACCCAAAATACTTAAGCATGTTTCCCTATATCTATGTGTTATCCTACATAGTCATGTTATAGACATAAAAATTAGGACATTAACACCGATGCTGTTTTCTACTATCTGATCCACAGAACACATTTGATTTCCGCCAGTTGCCCCAGAGATATTTTTTGTAGCAAAAGGTTTCAGTCTAGCATCGAGTGTTACATGTAGTACTCATGTCCCTTTAGTCTGCTTCAGCTTGGAACAATTCATCAGTCTTTCCTTGAATTTCATAATGTTGCTACTTCTGAGATGAAAGCCAATAGTTTTTTTATAAAGTGTCCCTCAATTTGGATTTGTCTGATCTTTTCTCATAATTAGATTCAAATTGCGCATTTTGGGGGCAGAAATATGACAGAAACGATGTGTTCTTTTTATTGCATAATATTGAATGGTACACAATTTTAATTTAAAGAAGTATTACTGGCAATTTTAATCCCTTGATTAAGATAGTTTCTGCCAAATTTCTCTTTTACAGAGTTATCTTTTTTCTCTTTGAAATAAATAAGTACTTTCTGAGGAGATATTTTAAGATATATAAACATCACATTCATCTTCAGACTTTTATCCACTAGTTTTTGCATGTATTTATTTTTTTTTTGGCTGATTTAATTATTACTCTGATGGTTGAAATAGTGTTTTTAAAAATTTCATCATTTGTTTGAGATTTATTCTTGGCATTTTTAGTATAATGGGATGCTTTTTTTTTCTTTCCATTTTCTATTCATTTAAGTTATATCAGTATGAACTCATGGATTTCTATTTTATTCAAAGTATTATAATTTCTTATTGTTTTTATTTATTTACATTATCTTAGATTTGGCCAGTGGGACCTCTTCAAAGACAGATTCTCTTTTTATAAAACATATTTTCATGATTCTCTAAGCCTTACCTTACTATTGGCACAATAAGATGTTCTAGGCTTATCTTTTAGGTTTCTTACCCCAGCTTTGGAATCAATCAACTTTCCAAAAATCCCTCATTTCTTTTAGTGAAGGATGAAATTTTAAAACCAAGATCTGGGTACAAGATGTACTCACTTTGGTGGATGATACGATACACCACACAGATTCCAGCCACTTCGTTAGTAATGCCCCAAATATCCTTTTCAAGTACCACTTCAACTAAGAATTCTATCTTTCCCTAGGTATTCCAGTTTTTTCTCTTTCCATATTTGTAACTCCCTTTTCCAGCACTGAGAGACTTGGCTCTCATTATGCTTAATATATTTCCATATTTGATCCATCACAAATCTGATGGAGTGCTTTTTTGTGTGGCAATCTTTCTCCTCTCCCCAGCCACCACCATTATCCCATACAAATGTCTTCCTTGTTATGGCCCCAACTAATGGCTCTTAGGCTAAATTATTAAGAATAGAGTTACAGAAATATGGAAAGAAGAAAGAAGAAAGGAAGAAAGATAGAAATGAATAAAGGAAGAAGAAAAGGAAGGAAGAAGGAAGGAAGGAAGGAACGAACGAACGAACAAAGGGAGGAAAGAAAATAAGGACGGAGGGAGTGAGGAAGCAGGAAGGAAGAGAGAGAGGAGTTGGAGAAGAAACAAGAGCAGCCAAGTCAGGGTTGAAAGTCTGCACAGAGTTTATGGATGAACCTTCGGTTGTCATTGTATTATAAACCCCATCCCCAAAATTTTCTTTAAAAAAGCAGTGCTTATGTTTGTGTCCCCAAGGTTTATATACAGGGTTTTCATCACTTTTTTAAAAGAGATGCTTGAATTCTAATAAGTTAAAAAGCACTGAATTTATAACTATTTAGATAGAAAGTAGAGTGATGACCTAAATGTCCTTAAAATTTTATTTACAAGCCTCGAAATAGACAGCAATAGATCTTTAAAACACTCACAACAGCCACTCTCATTAGCAGTCATTAAAATTTTATGTTCTTCCTCACAGTTTCACCTAAGATTCTAAGGTTCAGGACAATACCTGTAGGTGCCCACAGCCCTTACATTTCAAAGAGGGATAGTAGACCATTTATAGGGAGTGCTATAGGATTGGGAACACGGTTTTTTAAGCTAATGTTACCAACTTCTGCTTCTACAAGGACCCTAGAGACCAAAGAGACCCTACAGCATGAATTTATTAAGGAGAATTTGTAAAGTGTGCACCTACCCCTCTCAATCTCTGCAATCCCAAACTATGGGTCAGCTAGAGGAGGAAGTTCCAGTTAGAAGCCCTGAAACTTCCCATGGAGAAGCAAACAAACAAAAACACTTTTCAGTGTCAGCCAAGTGCAGATGACTATGGTTCTGGCCACCAAAGTGTGTGCTTTCACTTTTTTGCTTCTTCCCTGAGACCCTGAGACCCACCTTACAGGGATCAATAAACATGACCTCCAGTGGGTAGAGAAGATGAAGCAAAAAGGAGTCAATTGACCGCAATCCCCTTGTCCCATGATAGACATCTGTGATAAAAACTTGATCATCATTCAAGGGGAAAAAGCTCTAAATTAGTCAAGAGTCAGCAGCCTTGGGATTATTGTACTGGTATCTAGATTTTAATCACAGAAACAAGATTATGTCTGCAACTGGAAGTTATCAAAGGACTACTTTATTTTCTAAATGGAAGAAAAATATACCTGGTCCAAATTTCATACAAGCATGGGGGGCAGAATATGTTCATGTATTGTGTGCTTGAGTAGTCTGTGGAGGAAAAGTAAAGCTGTCTTCTGCTAATTTGGGGGGATCAGTTCCTGAAACTGTGGTAGATACTGATCAACTCATAGTTTTCCTTCTGTTGCCTGGTAGAAAAAAAAAAAACCTTAGAAGCTTATTTATTCTTTTCTTTCATTGACACATAGGTGGACAATTTAGTTTAACTCTAAATCCAACATCCTGCTGTAACATTCTACAATCCCAAAAGCTGTTACTCAAGGGACTTTAAATGACCTGCAAGAAGGTTTGAATAAGTTGATGTTTCAAAAACATTAAAGGTTAATTGCATGTTTATCAACCTTGGGATATTTTAGTGAACTTATTTTGTTTTCCTCACCTGAAAACCACTTAAATACAGTTAAAGTTTTGGGGATTAATTATTTTTCTTGTTCAAATTTACTTTCTAATGGCCAAGGCCATTCCACGAGTGTACTACTTCCCTCCACCTGCCTTCCCAATCACCAAGTTACCTTATATGTCAGGAACATGCAATGGTTATGAAGAGGAAGAAAAAATTAAATAAAGAGTTCAGAAGTCATAAGAAATCATAAATCATAAGAAATCATAAATCCTCTGCCCTTAAGCTAGGTAGCCTTAAATGTGCTTCAAGACATAAAAATCTAGTCATTGAATAAATAATTATTTATGAAAAATTTTTGTTGAGCAAGGCCCTGAGCTAGGGATTCAGTGAAGTACTTCTTCAATCGAAATTATTATCTTCATTATCTAAAGTAATTACACAGACATTGTCATCACATTTCTTTTATACTCTGACAACTCTTGTTGTGACTAACCCATTTCTAGTACTACATGTTATGCCCCAATCCTACATTCAAAGGATATTGCTATTTATTGCCTGAAATTACCCATGCATAGGCTTGTCAAAAAGGTGTGCCTGTATGTATATGTGTGTGTATGTATATGTATATGTATATGTGTCTAGATACACACACACACACACACACATATACACACATATATACACATATATACATATATACACATACAGATTGTACTATTTATAGCATGAGAAAGAAACAAGGGTATTCTGAAATAGGCTTTCCTTTGTGAGTGGATGGCTAAAGAGAAATTTGCATTTACATTATTTAAAAGTACAGTGGCTAAGCTCCCTAACTTGCGTGTCAGACTGACCTGAGATTAGCCTTATCTGTGTCTACTCACCAGTTTTATGAACTGACACAAGTCATTTCTGTCAGCCTCACTATTTTCATCTGAAAAATGTGAAATATAATCTACCTCATTGAGTATTATGAATTATTTAATGAGAAAATATGCAAGTGCTTAACCTAGTGTCTGGCAAATAGTTTATGTTCAATAAATGGTAGCTTTTTAGTGCTCGCTCATGATCATGATAACCTTACACAGTAGCATAAATTCATTTGACATGATCATTTTTCCCCCAGTTGAAGAAACTTAGACCAAGAAAATTTTGATGATTGCCTACATTTATGTAGCTAGTAAGCAACAGGATCCTAGATTTCATCCCATCTGTAGCCAGAGCAGCCTGCTAACTTCTTCTCTGTCCCTGATGCATACGTGCTGCCATAAACACATAAGCACAGGTGAGCCTAAACCTTCCACCTTCTTGTCACATTTTAGAACTGGGGAATCCTGGAATTACAGAGCTGGAGGAAACCATCAATGGTTATATTGGAAATGTAATTCTAAATCCTTCACATTCCTGTGGAAGTTGATGGGTCTAACAGACTTTTGCATATTTTATGTATTTCAGTTCTAAACTTCCCCCAATATATCTTGAGATGGACAGAGCATACTCTATTAATGCCAGTCTACAGAAGAGCAAAAATAAGGATTCAGTTTTCTCTGGCTCTTCTTGGTTCTCAGCGGAGTGACTTGCTGAAGGCCATGCATCTGGTAAGTGATGAAACTCTGACTCCAACTCAGTTCTTGTAATTTCAAGTGCAATGTTACACATTACATAACACATAAATTATAATACCCTCATGTATTGATAGCTTCAGAATTTATTCAACATTCTTCTAGGGTTTTATGTGCCTTAACTAATTGAAGCTTTGAAACAAATTTTTTAAGTGTGTATTATCAGTCCTTTATTTTCCCAATCAAGCCAACAAAAAGGCCTTGGAGAACTAAAGTAGACTACTCAAGATTAACAGAAGAGTTTTGGAAGCAAGCACATGAGCTCAGATTATACTACAGATGTTAATTTTCTAACTCTCTACCACAAGGCCCAAACACTAAGAGACCAGAGAGCTTTATCATGGGAGATTTATCATGGGAGATTTTCATACTAACACCCCACTGAAAACTTCACATTGCTACTTCCATGCATGAATAGCTTTAAAATTTAAGTATGTTGCTCAAGGTCAAACAACTATTTGGTAGATTCCTTTTCCTTTCTATTCAGGTTCAAGCCATCATACAATGTGCATAAAAATTGAAATTAACTTTCATGAAAAAAATGTGATGTACTCATTTTTTTGTCCTTTATCAGTATACTCAGTTAAAGATGGTTCAAGGCAGTAGAAATAATTTTTTTTTAAAGCATGGTGTCCCAAATGCCTAGTTTTAATTTTCTTACTTTCTAGATTCTAAGTGGTTGCTAGCTGAATCTGAAAAATATAATAAATTCCTGTGGAACATCTCTGGGCTTTTGTCTTAAAGGGACAAACTGAGAGGAAAGACATTGCTTTTAACATCTACTTGTCCTCTGACACATTAGATGTCCTTGCTGCAATACAAGATAGACCAGAGACTGTTTAAAATGACAATGCATATTGGTGGGAGTATAAATGGGGGCACCATTTCTAGAGGGCAGTTTGGCAACATAGATCAAACTGAAAATGTGTAGATCCATTAACACAATGATCTTACCATAGAAATAAATTATAAAGAACAGTTTGCCTAAGAGTAAGAGAGAGAGAAATTGAAATATTGACAAACTGGAAGAAACCTAAATACTATTCAGATAGGAAATTAGTTGAATAAAACAATACAAATCAATTCAATGGATTTATGCTTTTTAAAGAATGATATAAGCCTATATGTAAATGCAGAAAATGTTGTTTAAGAATTTTTGATAAGTATAGACAGGTCACAGATAAGTATGTATTTGTATTTACAAATGCAACACACATGTTTATTAAGCAATGATTAGATACCAAGCATTTCTCCAATGTGATCAAAATTTTTAGCACAAGTATTTTGTGTATACTTCTGTTTTATACACAGTGAGAGAGAAATCTAAAGGGCTGTTTACATATTGATTGAAAGTATGGGGTCTGAGGAACACATTTTGCTCTTATTCTATTTTCTTGTCAGAACTGTGTGCATTTCAAAAATAATTAGCATGTTTTGCATTTATAATTAGAAAAGACAAATTCATTTAGAGACAAAATGAAAGAACAGTCCATTGGCACATGGACCTTTGCCATGATGGTTCTATTCCAACAAAGTTGGAAGAGTCAGCAAGAGACAGAAATGCCACTGATCCTCTTGTTTCCCTAGAAGGGAAAAGATAATGGCTCCTCCGAGTTCTATTCTGCAGGGGTCATAGTTTAGATGCAGAAAAAGGGTCCAGGAGAGGATGCCTAAATTTCTTTACATGAAACTCACTGGTGAGGCAGTAAAATTCTCTGAGTTAGAGAAGCAACAGCATTAATTACAGCTAACGACATTTATAAAAGGAGGCCAGAGGAGGCCTGGGTCAACAACTGTCCCCAAAGCTCAACATCACTTCATTATGCTGGAACTTAGACAGAGCTGAGTTCTGTTCACTTGGCCTCCCTAATGGAGGAGATGCCTGCTCTTGAATATTAGGCCCAAACCTACATGCATGGGGCCATCACCTGAACTCCAGTAATTCCCACCTCTGTTTTAAAATAATTTGGAGGAAGATTTTCAGAAAACACTAAAGCTTGAGTTAAACATGTCTTGATTCCAATATTCTGGTTTGTTTTGAGCCTGAGTACCAGCATATTTTAAAAGGTGATTGAGAACATACAGTCAACATTGGAAGGAAGAATTCTTTCATTCTTTTCTTATCTGCTGTACTTACTGGTTGGGTGGTTTTGAACATAATATTTAATCTCTCTGAGTTCTCACTTGAAAATCAAAATGAAGATAAAAATATCTGTTTTTCCGAATACTCATGGTTGATTTGAGATTGACATGAGAAAATACGCATTAAAATCTTGTAAAATGTTAAGTTAATAATATTATTTCATAAATCTAACAAGCTTCCCCCCACCCTCACTGAAATATATCACTTAATTCAAGGTCAATATACTAAAGCAATGTTTCTCAATATTTGGAATGTGAACTGTCTGCATCAAAATCACCTGGGCCTCTTGTGAAAAATGTAAAGTAAAACTGAAATAGACTCTTTCAGAAATGGAGTCCGAATCTGCATTTTAAGCAGGCAATCCAGCTTGCACTCATGAAATTAGATTGAGAGCCAGTGCTAAGTTCTTGTGAGTAGATGCAGTAGACTGTGGTAACTCTCTGGTGTAGGCAAAGACTGGCAGCAGCTCAAAAGTAGCAGCCCTACCAACATCCAGTTAATATTAATACCAAAGGTAAATCAAAATATATAAATTCACTCTCAGCTTTTGACCATGTCAGAATGGATTCTCTTAGTGCCCTGTTGACTTTCTGTGCTGTGTCTTGTGAAATAGATTTATCTCGTTACTGTTTGGCCTAACATAATAGAATGGCTTGCCACTGGTGAAACTGCACATAAGTTAGATGCATGGTGTCAGTTGCCTTTACATCACTAACAGTATACACTGCAGGCCTGTGTGAATGGGTAATTATGCTCACTCTACTTTTAGAGGTCTCTAACTCCATCGACCAGTTCAGCATTTTATCTAGCACAGTGCTTTCTCATGTTTGATCTCGCTGTCTCTTCTACATAGAGAGATGTCTACATGGGTTAAAAATGCTCTGAGAACCTCCTTAGGAAATATTGAATTCTTAAGTGCTGTATCTTGCTTCCAGTAGCACAAATAATCCCCCAAGACAGAAAAAGAGCTTAGAATACTTGCTTCCAGCATGAGTGATTCTTACTTTCCTAGTACTTAGAATAATTGCCTAGGAGATAGTCATTCCCAAGGGTGCAAGGTAGCACATGCTCTAGTAAAGTCTGTTGAATATGCCATGTTATAGAAATAAAGTGCACTAGGTCGGGTAGCTGAAGATTTGGGATCATGTCCTTGTACCTATCACTTATGAGCTAAATCACTTCATCTCTCTGAGCCTCAGTTTATAAATCTGTAAAATGGAGAAAGCAAACCTATTCCAGCTTTTCTCAAGAAGAAAAGATTAGATTGAAATTAGAAAATGACAAGATAATGCTTGGAAAACTACTAACTGCTATATGAAGTTCTACAAGATTTTACATGACTGTATACAATGATATGATAGCTGGTCATCCATCAACTTATCAATACTCTTCTCTCAAAACGGTACACTCTGCAGGTGTTCAGTGACTCCTGAAATTTCTTTACATGAAACAGAATCCTGTCCTGCCATAAATTGAAGTTATAATAAATTGAAGTGCAAACGACTTGCAGAGCATCTATTCTCAAGAGGATTTAAGGACACAAAGTAATAAGAGCAGCCATGTGCTTCAACACTTTCAGGGAGAGTATATAGACTCATATGGCCCTAAAGTAAAGTCAATGTAAGAGACAGAAAGATAAGACCAGGGTAAGGAGGGAGATTCAAGATTCCTAAGTGTGAGTGTATTAGGAATGTTCTTTGATACAAAATTCAGATTAGGTTTAAAATTAAGAATAACCTTAACTTTCAAAATCTCCTCTGACTTGGGGGAAGCCTGGTGATGACATGGGAATCTGAGAGAGCCCTGTATGGAGCAGATTGGACATCCTCTCTGGGGTCATGGTGACAAGGGAGAGAGGTGAGGTACTGGGCCTAGCAGAGCAGAGCAGATTAGTGGCGGGTCAGCCCTTTCACAAGGATACACTATTTCATGATGAAAGTATGCTGCCTGACAGACGGGAGAAGAAAACACTAATTCACAGGCTTTTAGTGGCTGACAGACACTTCACATTCAATAATTTGTTCTTTGCTTGCAACAGACATTAAACCAGTGGCAAGAGTCTTAGGCCTCCAAAGAGAACAAGATGACCTTGGTCTGGGTTGGAGGAGAAGAAGAGAAAGAAATAGCATGAAAGGATATGAGATCTACTTTTATAAGAATAAAAGTAGAATTAAATTTAAACAGTTCACACCATTTCTGCTTAACCCTAAAAAACCCTTACTCAACAGCCCTGGGTTTCCACATTAAAAGCTCAGAGATAGATGGTCACAGTAGGAAAAAGACAAAATGAGAATCTAGTTTACTCCCCTCTTTTACTCAGTTTTAGAGAGGACAAGTGACCTTTCCTTAGATACCAATATATTCGAACATCAGTATATTATATACCAATATATTCAGTGGCATATTCAGAGTGGAGATGGTGATATAGAGATATTTCTTGAAATATATCATTTAGCAGATCTGAAATTACTTCAGAGTAATTGATCATGCTACATTTTGAATGTACCTTGTGATTTTTAAAGGCTAAATAAGTGAAATATTTTACTGAGCTCTCTCAATTATAGGCAAATGAACTCCATAGTTATAATAATGCTAGTATTAAAATGTGTATTTGATGCTAATGTACCAGGCATTGTACTAGATGTGTCACGAGGATCATCTCATTTAGCCCTCACAAGAACTCCATGAATCTGGATGATTTATTTTCCTATTTTGCGGAAAATAAAACCAGGGCTCAGTAAGGTTAACATACTTGTTTATGATCATCCAGTTAGTGAGGGACAGAGCTGATAATTAAACTCAACTCACAGGCCCTCAATAATTCTATAGATATATTCAGATTCTAAAAAGAAGCAGCCATATGCAATGATTATGAACATAAACATTTGAGGCCAAAGCATCAGGTTCATTATGAGCTTTGCCATTTACTAGCTATGAAACCTTGGACAGGTTACATAATCTCTTTGCCTTAGTTTCCTCATTTGTACAATGAGGTTATTTTTGACACTTGTGTCAGAAGGTTGCTATGAGAACAAGTTAGGTATGCAAAGGATGTAGAACAGTATCTGTCATAGAGTTTAGGTTTTCTACACATTAGCTGGTATTACTACTAAATGGAAAATCAGAAGAAAAAAAATTTAAGTGAAATATGGCCTAGAATCTGGACCTGCTCCTTATGATTCGATAAAGTAATACTAACCTACAGTAAGCTAGGCATTATGGTACCTGCTGGGCAAATAATAGTGAAAAAGTCTAATATGGCTCCAGATAACATAATCACAAGTTTAATAATAAGTAAATGAAGCCTATCCAACTGTCACAAAACATTGTAAGTATTTCATAGCTAGATACTTTGCAGACGAGGAAATTGAGGCCTAAGAGGAATACTTGCCAAAGGTGGCAGGAATAATGAGGGATTGGATCAGAATTAAAATCTGAGTTCTGATTTTTCTGATTCTAAAAATCTATTCTCATCTGCTCCATTATCCTGCATCAGAAATGTCTGTGTATGTGTGTGTGTGTGTGTCCTAACTTAAAATAAACAAACAACAACCAAACAACAAACAAAACCAAACAACTAGTAGCCAAGATGATGCAGAGAATCACATTTTTGATACTTAGTTCAAAGCTCTTTTTATCCACATAATTGGTAAGGAGTGTAAACATACTAAAAATTATAAAGAAAATACCAAGTTCGTCAAAGCTACTTGGATATTAGAACTGAACTATAGTTAGATTTAGATTAAGTTACAGTAAGAAATGTTACCCATATCTGATGGTTAGCCTGTCTATTCATACTGTCTGCTATGTGCCTCTTTCCACAATTAGGAAGCACAAAGTCAATGACCTTAACGGTGTAAAAAGGCAGCATTACTTTACATCACATTCTTTACAAGAATGACCTCTAGATAGACTGAATTTCTAAATGGAAAAGATAGAGTAATGAAAGTTTAAAAGGTGAATATCTTTATGACCTTAATATTAGGAAGCATTTCTACAATTTAGGCCCCAAAATCATAAACCACAAAGGAAAATGTTGATGGATACATTAAAATTAAATATAATTGTTTAGCAAAAGGTAGCATAGGCAAAGTTAACAGACAGGTGCCAGACTCAGAGAAGATAAAGAGCAAATTAATGACTGACAAAGAATCAATTAGAATTCCTACAAAAGAGCAGGGAAAAAACTATGAAACCCAAAAGAAAAATGGACTAATTATTTGAATAGCACATGAGGAAAAATTTGAAAGACTACTTTCTTAGAATAGATGCTCAATATCAATACCGATCTGAATAATGAAAATTAGAACAGTAATGAGACGTGATTTTAAACACTCAAAATGGCAACAATTAGAAAAAGTCATCCTGCATTCTTGTGATTATAGGTCAAAATGGGAACCCTCGTGAACTTATAGGATAAGCTAATAGGCCACTTTAGAAAAAAAATCATGTTCTATTTGTCCCATTAGATTATCCATACTCTAAATATAGCAATTATGCTCCTGTGTATATGTCTCAGAGAAGCTTTTACAGATGCACAAAAAGCTGTGTATTCTATTGTACACTGCCTTTCTTTCACATTGGGTAGTCAAGAGTTGTATATAATCTATGGTCTATCAATGAGAGAGCAGATTAACAAAATAAAACAAATACCTAAGATTTATTGTATACACTGAGCAGAAAAGACTGAACTGTATATATATATATATGGTGATATAGTTTGTTCCCCAAAATATGATGTTAAGGAAAAAATTATGAAAACAATATTTATAACATAATACAATTTGTCTTAATTTAAATGTCATATAACCACTCAGCAAACCATATATTTTTTCAGGCTTTCCTATAGGTAAATAAATACTTGAAAATATATTGGAAGGAAATACTGGAATAGAAAAATTTATAGGTCCCCACCAGGAGAGAGAAATAAGAATATAAATGTAAAATGCAGGGGAAATAATAAACTATACACTGAATGTGTACCATGAATATTAAAGTGGTTATGACTACCTGAAGTAAAGAGAAAACTAGTAAAGGAATTACACCTATCTTTTACCATTTGTTGAGCACTTGCTATATATGCTTGACTCTGCATTATGAAGTTTCTATTAATTATGTTTAACTGTCAAAGATATTTCAAAGTAAGTGTACATAGCTATTTTACAAAGGAGGAAATTGAGGCATCAAGAAGCAAAGTTTCCAAAGGTTACAAAGATAATGAGGGATTGATCCAAAATTGATACCTAGGTCACTGAGCCCATTGTCCTGTCTCATGATTATTTTAAGAAAGAATCCCATGTGAAAGGGCACAAATGAGAAAAACAAAGTAAAAGCTTATTTTGGCTAGAGTGTCTATGAATCATTTTAGTTTTGATTTTCTAAATACTGATCACCTTGGAGAATTTTAGGCATCATAACGAAAGCTAACCTGGAATGTGCTTTGTTCCACTTTGCATAAGGAGGCAGTGGATGGGGTTGAGGTCTCCAGCCCCCAGCATTACGTTTGATACTGGTAGGTGATTATTCTCCAGATGAGAAAATGGCTCAATTAAGAGATAGCTTAAGTTGAATCTGAAGTGAAGTATAAAGTAACTCAAGTTTTCAACAGTAGGCATGTCTAGACAAAGAAGATGTGAATCAGAAACAAAATTAACAGTTTTGTCACAGGTGGCATCACAAAGGGTGTAATTTATTTGAACACTTGAGGAACCATTATAAGCAAGTGTCAAGACAGAATCAATAAAAAAAAGTTAATTGTGGTTTCATCAATGAATAGAATGTAAGACCGCAGGTTAAATGCCAGTGTTGACATTCCATCAGCCCCATGGATAGCACAATAGGTCTTACTGAGAACAATGCCTTTGTTGGCTGCACTACATATTACATATTACATATTATTTTTTATCAGTCTAATCCACACTACCATCCTCTGAGCACTGAGGATCTGTGTCTTTTGAGTCAGATCCCATCTCTCAGTGTAAAGTTTGCATGCTCTTCTTTCTAAGGATCCACAGCCTGTGCTGTGATTATACTGTAAGGGTAGGTAAACATTTCAGCTTGAGAAGTTCAAGTAAATAGGTAGGAGCTGACTGTAGAAAGTATCTGAGGACTATCTTCATCAGTCGGCCCTTGTTCTTCCAGAGCTTGCCCATTTTATACCTCCCCACTGGATGGGAGGCAGTGCTCAATGCCTAGAATGAAAATTCCAACCACCATTAGTGAGGACAGAAAACACTATTTTCAATAAAGCCAAACTTTGTAACGAAATGCACAGATTCTCATGCAGCGTGTCAAATGTGTCTCTGCGTTTCCATTCACCTGTCATTACACTATCAATATATAATGTTTCCCAACTCAAAAGATGACAGAGGAAGAAGAAAAAACCTTGATGAGGGAGTAAGCGGAGGTAAGTCATGTCACCAGGTATCATGAAAATCAAAAGGAAGCAGCCCCAGAAGGTAGCGTGCAGCTGGAGAAAGCACAGGGGCAGAAATAATTTGTGGATTCTATATCTGAAATTTTCAGTAATAAGCCGGGTGACTTTGGGTTAGTCATTTTACCTCACTCTGCTTCAATTTTGTATCTGTCAAATAGGACTAATTAGACATCTTGTATGATTCACAAACTTATTGAGGGGAAAGGAGATAATACGTATGGAGGCCACTTGGAAGATGTTAGATGACTGCTATTGAAACACAGTATATTATTATTAATGGCAATACGTGGCCAGAGAAGGTACATTTTAATTCACAATGGCTTAGGTATATAAAGCAAAAATTTTATCCTCACCTATGTGGGGATGCAGAAGTAGCAGAGGTAGGAGTGTCAACATGAGAAATTTAGGACATATCTATTCAAAATGAAGCAGAAAAATATTTTGTCACACTGAGTTTTGTAACAATATGAGAAGACCTCACAGATGTCTTAAGGCCAAGAAACTACATAGAGAAACCCGTGGGGCAGTCAAAAATAATTAGATATCTTCTGAGAGAAATGAGACTGTCTGTGGTGAGAAAGAGAAAACGGAGCCCACAGATGGAACATAAGAAGCTCGCAGTGGGGCAGTCGAGAAGGATCTGGTGGAAGATTTCTTGCTTTCCTCAAGAGAAGTTTGTAGGACGTTGTTAGCACCTCAGCTGTGAGTGTAAGAAGGGGGGTTCATGTTCCACACTGTGTCATTCATGAAATGACACTGTATCAGATGTTGAAAGAATCTTATAATTGAAATGATCTCAGAAATTGAATAGCAGTTTCCTAATTCATACAGAACTTATAGATATACATTTACTTACTTTGGGAGAAGGGCAACTCACTACCTCATAAATTCTCCCATTAGCATACAACACTTTTTGTTCAATGTCTCTTATTTACACAGCTGACATTTGCAGGTGTGCCATGCATGTCTAACTAACGGCTTTATTCTATACTTTGAAAATATGCTCAGCCCACCTACCAACATTTGAATTTCTGGTCTGTGCCAGGCATTGTACTAAGCAGTAGAGATTTAAAGATGGAAATATAACCTTAAATGATTCATAGACCTAGGATGTAAAAACAGTGGTAACTATGAGGAGGGCAGAACTGTACCCATCTCTGGAGATTTTCAAATTACTTGAATGCAGTACCTGAGTCTTCCCTTGATCTTTTATTCTACTACATAAATATATAACAGTTTATATAACATTTTATCACAAGCTACTTATTTACCATTGTTTCTAGATCTCACGTTCTTTTTTTTTTCTTTTTTTGGACATGATGCAGTTTTTCAACATTCTCTTTAATATATAGTAAGTAACCAATCTTTTCATGAGCAGTTTATTTCTTTAGAACTTTGTATCCTGAAATAAAAAATGTACTATTAAGAACTTCATGATACTAAGAAAAGACAAAGTTGAGAACTTACATACAGCCTAAATTTTGCTGCCTTCATAGTCAAACCGTCAATAATAAAGAACAGTTGTAGATTTTAGTAATTTGGGAAACTTGGTAAAATAAAATAAACCTTGACCTTAGAATAAAAAGATCTGGATTTGAATCCTCTCTCTATCATTTATTGGCTGTGATATCTTGGCCAGAATACCACTCTTTCATCATGTTTGATCTTATTTAAAATAGGAATATTATCTCCCTATTTCATAATAATATAATAACACTGAGAAGAAAAATGAAAACAAAATAAGATCATATCTATGTAAGTGCTTCATAAACAATAAAATGTAATGTAAGTGTAATATGGCATTGCTATGCTTATAATCAAATGGGTTAACGCAGAACAAAATGTTCCATTCTGTAATTACCTGAATTCCATAAATGTGTATTATATTCCAACAAATTAAAATCCCAGTAGTAGTAATAGCTACCATTTTTTTGAAGTTTTATTATGTGCCAGGCAGTGCAAGGTGTTTTACTAAGATTATCCCACTTAGTTCTTGAGATACAGACAATGCTATGAATTTACCAAACCTATTTCGTTTTTCTTTTGGGCACGAGAAAAACTGCATATTCCAATTTTACCTGCAGCTAATTGGGCCCAGGTGATTAAATACTGTCCTAAAAATACATAGAGGATTTTACTCATAAAAATCCTCTATGATTTTATGGGGAAGAACCTTCATGATCTGCTCTGTCTCGTTCCCCAACAGTTAGATGGATATAAATGCTCAGGCCAAGCTCTGGTGCCTTGCACTGAAGATACCAGTTCTTCTATTAGCCATCAGTTCCTAACTGATGCTGTGGATCCAGCCTCCTTCCCAAAGCCCCCAGGCTAACTGAAGGAGAATGTGCTTCGAGCAGAAAATCAACTTTTGTTGCACTTAGCTACTGAAGTTTTGGAGCTGTTTGTCATAGACTCTAAGCTTAATTATTCTGCCTATTAGAGTTCCTTAAAAACTTTCATTTTTGCCACAGTCAGGAAAAAATGTTCATAAGATCCCACCACTATATATGTCAATGTACCAGCAACTCAACTTATGAAATTCATTTTCCTTCTTTCCTGACCATTGAGATTTTTATCTGCTTTGTTCATTGCTTTATCTTAATTTCATAGGAAATGACTCAATCAATATTTGTTGAATAAATATATACATTTAAGAATATCTTTTGATATATGTGGTTGCTTTTCCAACCAGTTTTCCAAATAAGAAGATGGTAATGCTGATGTCTATAGTATTCCAGAGTTCACACTATACACTATACCTAGCCGCCCCATTTGATCATGCCAAACTTGCAGCTAGAGATGAAAGTTATGTTTTATTAACTACAGCTTTCTATTATCCAGATGTTGTTACAAATCAAGGGCTGACTCCCTGATGTGCATAGAAGCAAATACTGTGGCACTAGCTTTTAAGAAAAGAAAAAAAGCTTTATTGCAAGGTCAACCAGCAAAAAGCCAGGAGGCGGAGCCCAAATATGTCTCCCTGATCCAGGTTTTGGGGTGAGGTTTAAGGGGTTAAGGGGTTAAGGTATGTGGAAATGATGCAGGACAGAGCAGATTCCCCCAAGTAAGGGGTGAGACTCAAGCTCAGAGAGAAGAGAGTTCTTGGTAGAGCATAAGAAAGAATTAAAATACACACCAAAGGTAAAGTCAAAAGGACAGTTTGTTAGAGAAGGGGTAATGCTCCATAGACAGAGGGTAGTTTCTTAGAGGCAGAGAGTGAGAGAGCCTAAGAGAAACTCAGAGGGACAGAGACAATAGAGAAAGACGAGGACAGCAAGAGAGACAGAGTAAAGGCACTGAGGTGAATGAGAGAAGCACACTGAGAGGGAGCCTGCGTGTTTGGGGAATTCAGTTTATATGTCATTCTTTAGTACCTGTGAATTACAGTTTCAAAACTTTGTTTACCCATTTTTCTCTGATGTGGACATACAGTGAGAAAGGACAAGAGTGTATAGCATGAAAAGATGTGGGTATATAGTGTGAAAGGCCTGCTAACAGTTCTCAGCCTGTTTTTTCTATATACCTTTCAATGGGTTGTTAGCAACCCCAGTAGAAGTCTTCCTTTGATCTGCAGGTTTCCTTGGGGTCTGGCTGCAGGGCTGATCAGCATATTGCAGTCTTTGAATATAGCTTGATTTCCTATTTTATTTCTCTTGCCTCCTCCTTACATTAAGAAGTGCTGGCAGGGCAGGTTTCCATAGGACACTGGGCATTTATGGTAAGATAAGGTAAAGGTAAAGATCCCCTGTACTGGATCTTCCTGGACAATGGACCCTTCACTTCTGAAAGTGTTCTAGTGTTTAGGTTCTGGTCATGTCTTGGTTCATTGATTTCATAGAAGGTGAGAAACTTTGGTTCCAGATATAATTGGAGGTCAAAAATCTCTCTTCTGTGCATGCTTTGTTTGCGGTTTTATTCTGTCCTCTCTGAAAAACAACTTAGTATCTTATTAGAAACAGGATAGGGCCAGTTTGAGCTGGTTCTATGATTACAGTGTTCTCTCTACTTCAGAACAAATTCTGTGGCTCATGATGATGGACTTTTGTAGAACAGGGTAATAGGTTAAGGGTAGAGTTTATTAGAAAGTCAGAATGGGATTGAAATCTGTCTGTGATATTCATCAGCTATGAAATCTTGAGCAGTTCAATGAACTTCTCCTGACTCCGCTTTCCTCAGGTGTATGATAGGGTTACAACTCTTTCACAGTGCACATCACATGGTAAATGCTCAGAGTGCAACTGTTTCCCTTGTTTTTATTATTTGAGTCAGTATCCCATAGAAAGTTTTCTGATGCTAAAGCTTTGCTCTTCCTTCACTAGGACTTTGAATTTAATAATAGATACTTTTTTTTCTCTTAATTTAGTTCATTCATTTAATATAGATTTATCAAGCACATACTTAGTTCCATGCACAATGTTAAATATCAAGGATAGCTGTATCCTTGCTATCTACACCCATCAAAGCTCATTGAAGTTGCATACCATTGGCGGCAAAGCAACAAAAAGGGACAGGAAAAAATAATAACAACAACAACAACAAAATCACAGACCCAACTCAGCACATCTCTTAAAAATATAAAACTTTCTTTTTGTGAAATGCAATTTAAAAGCATAATGAGAGCAGACATTCAATTTCAGCTCCAATATGTAAAGAGCTTGAAAGTCAACTGACAAGGAGAAAATTCTGAGATGTCCAAAATTAAATTACTGTAGGCAGAGGGTGGAAGGAAGAGACAAGAGAGGTTAATCAGTTAACAACTGCAGGGCAAAACCAACAAAAGACTGCTTACATTCCTGAATGTATGTTGAAACTTTGAATTAACTTCTAGCTGGCTATTTCCCCTGTTATCTAAAGAAAATAGCTGAGTAGCCAACCCCCAGGCATCACCAACACCCTGGCAGCTCTGCTTCTTGCTTAGTGTGAACTTTCCCCCTTTATCTATAGCCAATGAAATTTCCTTCAAAACAACTTACATCTTTTTTTTTTTTTTTTTTGCCAAACTGTTTGCATAAAAGAGCCTATGAAATTCTGGACAGCAGACATGTTTGTCTTCTCCGTCTAGTCCTGCTGCTGGTGTCTTAGACTCCATGCCTCAGGACCTGGTCCTTTTCCAGCTAACATTTAGCCCAATAAAATACCCCCCTCCCGCCCCCTCTCCGGCATACACACATATACATACACACTTTTTTTTTTCCCTCCAGAAAAGCTTTCAGCCATGAATGTTTTTGTTTAACACAATGCTCTTATTCTTAAAATAAGATAAACTTGGAGAAACTGAAAATCAAAGACTTTTCTTTTGGAATCAGCAGAGAGTGGAGGTTGCAGGGTAAACCTACACACACACACACACACACACACACACACACACACACACACACACACAATCTGGAGAGACTGGCTTGTACAGAGAGAGATAAGCAAGTCCTGCTTACCTGGAGGGGAAACTGCTGGAGTCATACTTGTAGGAGGAAATAAATGGTCATTTAGATGAGCATCTCAAGATAGTGTGGATTAGCATAAGAATGAGAAACTCCTGATTTGTGTAGTCCTAGGGGCTTCTGCACACTTTCTGCAGGCTTTATCTTGAGAACCACATCAGGTTCTTGGGGTGAAAATGTGAGAAAGATCCCCTCATGGCTCTGGCAGGAGGAGAGGAAGATTAATCACTGTGAGATACATTCATAGCTTTCTCCACAACAAAGGCCTAGTCTACAGGAAGGAAAGATTTTGTGAAAGCTTTATCATAGTGGGAGGGGAAAGCATTCCTTCTTCTTCTCCATACTTCTGTAGCTTTCCTATCTCATAAGCTGGAGAAAAAATATAGTGAACAGTGGTCAAATGTACATGAAAATATATTGGGTATGCTTCTCCCAGAGTAGGGAATATGGGTCAATTGAAGGGAAGAAAAAGCTATACCAGTGAACAAACATTTGTGAAGGTCGCATATCCAATACACACAGTCTTACTAAAATATGAAAATTCAATGATAAGATTATAGAAAACTCACCCCTTATCCCCACCTTAAAACCACTCAAGCAGGGCTGCAGAATAATATCAATGGGTCAAAGCAGAAAGAATAGCAAAACAATGATTTTCCCAAAGGGGAAGTATGTAGAGACTAAAGTTATTAGGGAAGACAAAAAAAATATAAAAAAGGAAAAAGACAATAGAAAGACTGGAAGCTTCTGGGATTTATACTTATAGAAAACCTAAAACAGATCCTAATTTTAGTGATCACAAATTTTTATATTAGAGGCTTTCCTACCTCGGTTTCTTTTCCCTGTTACATGTTTGACTTTAAACAAATTAAAGGTCATGTTAAGTGTCAAGAAAAAACACTGATGAGACAAAGCAAGTGTCATAATCATGCTCAGATATAATACAGATGTTAGCATTATAATTTAAAATAGCTATGATTAATATGTTAAGAGTTCTGATGACAAAAGTAGACTGTGCAAGAACAGATGGGTGATAGAATAAAAAGATGGAAACTCTAAGAAAGAATCTAAAGAAAATGCTAGAAATCAAAAACAAAGAATGTCTTTGATGGACTCATCAATAGACTCAACTCAGCTGATGAAAGAATCAATGAACTTGAAGATAGGTCAAAAAAAGCTTCTTAGACTGAATTGCAGAGAGAAAAAAGAAAAAGAATGTCAACAATAGCAACAAAAGCAACCATAACAGCATGGAAGAACTGTAGGACAATCTCAAAAGGAATAACATATGCAAAATTGGCTTACCAGGTGGAAAGGATAGGGAGAATAAAGCAGAAAAAAATATTTGAAGCACTAATGTCTGAGAAGATTTAAAAATTAATTATAGGCAGAAAACTACAAATCAAGGAATCTCAGAGAGAATAGAGGAATACCTAAAACACCCACATCTCTAGTTACATTTATTATATTTAAAGGAGTGTTCTGGTACCAGTTGCAATGTGCTGGTGTGGGTGTTTCCCCGGTCCACCAAGCAATTCTCGGGACATACCAGCTGGATCTCTTACAATTCAATTCAGTTCTTACGCTATCTGCCCTGGGATAGAGAGCATCAGATAGCACAAGTACAGGCTTAGTCCTATAAGATTGACCCCCAAACCCCCTGCCACCCACCACTTCACATGTGAATCACAAGCCTCTGTTATCACCTATGCTTTTGACCAACTGGCCACAGATTTGAGGTTCCCAGGACCCCCTCCTTAGATTTCAGACTCCAGTCTCTGGGTCAGGCTGTTCTTTTGACTATAAGTCAGACAGAGAGTTCCATGAACTCTACCTTGAGTTGATTAATTTTCTAGAGCTGCTCACAGAACTCAGAGAAACATATTACTTATTAGATTACCAGTTTATCATAAATAAATAAATGAATAGATAGATAAATGAATGAATGAACGAATAAATGAATGACTCAGGAACAGCCAGATGGAAGAGATACATATGTCAAAGTATGGGAAAAGGACATGGCTCTCCGAGCATGTCACTCTTCCCATAACTCTGTGTTCATCAACCTGGAAGCTCTCTGAACCTTGCCATTTGGGGTTTTTAGGGAGGTTTCATTATGAAGGCATGATGGATTAAATCATTGGCCATTTGGTGGTTCAACTCAAGCTCCAGCCCCATCTTTCTCCAGAGGTTGAGGATTGGGATGAGAAGTTCCAATCTTCTAATCACATTGTTGGCTTTCCTGGCAACCAGAGCCCATTCTTAAGTGACCTAAAAGTCACTTCATTAACATAACAAAAGGTGCCTGTACTACTTTTAACACTTAGAAAATTTTAAGGTTTTTAGGAGCTCTGTGTCAGAAATGAGTACAAAGACTAAATGTGTATTTCGTATTATAAACCACAAGTCACAATATGCAAAAAATCAAAGACAAAGAGAAAACCATAAAAGACGCTAGAGGAAAAAAGTATCATATAGGTACAGGGATAAGAACTATAGCAAACTTCTTGATAAAAACCATGTAAGCAAGAAGAGAGTAGAATGAAATACTTACAGCTGCTTAAAGAAAACAACAACATGAATTTAGATTTATGTGTCCAGTTGGGTTCTCCTTCAAGAATAAAAAAAGAATATAGGTATTCTTAAGTAACTAAAAACTGAGAGAATTCATAACCAATAGACTGGCACTCCAAGAAAAGTTAAAATAAGTTCTTCAGAGAGATGAGAAATAATGTGGGCCAGAAAATTAGACCTACATAAAGAAGTGTATTAGTGATAGCATAAATCAAGGTAAACTATTGTTGTGCTAGAAAATAAGGAAACCTTGCCCCCCTCCCCCAAGCCCCCACCAAAATAAAGCACAGTGTTGGGTATATGTCAAAGGAACACAAGGACTAACTGAAAGAATTTCCAAAGGTCAAAGTTTGAACAACTTGAATAACCAAAGTAGGATTGGATTATAATGGAAAGAATAAAATAAATGTTTCTAAGTTCATACTGATATGAATGAATGAATGAATAGCAGATTGGAGATAATAGACAATTTTTCCATGCACAAGGATTTAAAGTAATGTACAGGTATTCCACCTTCAAGAGTGTAGAGCATAACCCCCAACTCTTCATGGGTGTGTTGCATACAGTGTTTTCCTTTCAGAGGGTACAGTATTAAAAGGAGGAAATGTTAATTTCTCAAGGTCTTCTATCCATCAGGTATATTTAAATGGGAACAAAACTCTACAGTAATGTCTAGCAGTCCAGTGCCTTAAATGCCAAGAAAAATTCATTTTGACTTGTCTAGAGTACAGAGCGTATTTATAAGACATATGGATAGGGATGGTTTCTGCATGTGTGTGTGTGCACGCATATGTGTATTCAGTACACATATGCACACATACACACATATGCACAGTAGGACAAGGAGGCATAAGGGTACCATTTTGCATAGGCCTGCTGCCCAATTTTAATTTGACTCACCTCCTAATTTCTTTTATACCCTGAGCAGAAGTTATTCCCAGAACTAATTCATACATGCACTGTTTAGCAGATGCCATCTGCTCCTGAAGCTTGTGGCTGCACCCAACACGTGTCCTGTAAGGTAACTAGGTTCTGATATTGTCCTAGAATAAATACAGATCCTGCCTTTTCTTAAGAGAAAAAAATAAAAGAAAAGAAGCAAGTAACTAGCTTCTACACAGTCATTTCCTCCGGCTTTTGGGAGACTAACAAGATATACCCTCACAATAATCTCATCAATGCATTCTCTAGAATGTTTATTGATTTGCACAGAGGATGGGATATTGCCAGTTAAAAAAAAAGTGAAGTCTGAATTAGGAAAAAATTTTAATTTATAGGAAACTTTTAAAGAAAAGTATATTATTTTTGAAGCATATTAAAAAAACAAATTTGTATAGTATAAATTTGCTCAGTCAAACATTTATGGTTCCCATTTTCTGGATTACTTAGTTTGAGATCTTCGATAATTCACCTGACATCTCTGAGATGCAGTTTTCTCATCTTTAAAAATAAGGTATGGGAATAGTAGCAGTTATGATCTTCTGATTATTGTAATCATTACCAGTGATGAATGCGTGTGTAACATTTAGTGCAGTGCCTGGCACAGAGCAAATACCCAATAAATATTAGCCAATGATATTTTTATATTATTAAACTCATAGAAAAAAATCAGTAGAAGTTTATAATGAAACCACTATTATTACTGTAATTCACAAAGTAATTTTTAAGGGTTACTAAGGGTGAATACTAAATAGCAGAGATCAAGTCAAAGTGTAGATAAACAGAAAAAAAAAACTAAGGTCCCTTTATTGTGCTATGTATATGCTAGATATTATATTGGCATTCACATACAATATTGTAATTAGTAATCTTATTAACTCTATTTTATAGATAGAAAAGCTGAAACTTAAGCTTCTTAGGGTTAAGAAGTATAATTTCAACCCAGATATAGCTGACTTCAAAGTCTTTGAATTTAAAGAAGATTGAAAATTTTTCCTGTGTTTTCATTTACCTAGATTATTTTCTGTTCCTTTTCATCACATTTTGTCTAAATAAGTAGTCAGAATATAGGCCCTTGATCTAGACTACCACACTTTGCTCCAGTAAGTGTTGGGTTATAAAATGTCCAATAAAAACATTCGTTGAATTTCCCATCAAAATTGACGGAGAAGTTCAAGAGGTCATAAACCCTGGCCTCATGTAATCTTTTTTTCTGAGACTGAGGCCAAATATAGAAACTAGAGCTTAGATAATTCTGGAGAGTTAAGTACTAATGAAAAAGAAAGAGTCTGGAGTCATAAAGGATGACACTGGGGTCAGTGACCTAAAGATCAGATTTCTCTGTGCCAGTCCATAAGTAATAGGAAAAGATAGGACCACTGGAATAACCCAGCAATAAGAACAAATCACATCAGTGTTCTGAGGATGGAATTATAGGGCCACACGTACTGCTTTATGAAATTTTTACTCCAGGAAGACTTGCTTGTTTCACCTTACTGTAGGAAGTATGAAAGAAACTATCGATTGCTCCAATGTATTTCCTGTCATCCGGAGCATAGAAGACTGAGCAATTGATGTAATCATGGCTCTGCCAAAAATAAACTTCTGAGGTCACAGCAGAGCTGCATACATAGTAGAAGCTCCCTAAATACCTGTGGCCAGTGATACAGTTCCATGTTTGTGTGGAAAGCACAGGAGAATAAAATTGAGATCAGCTTAACATGTTTGTACCAATTCACTTTAACTCTTTAACTTATGCATTCTCATCTCCAAATCAGAACTTAGAGTGTTGTGTAGGGTGAGAAAAAGAAGTAAGGATTATGAAAATGCTATTTGTATTTTCTATATTAATCTCTTAGGTTGTTTTATTTATCTTCATGTACGTGGTTCATGACTGGATAGAAGACTAAGGTCTACAACCAGTAGTTCCAATGCTTTGGTTTAGTCTGAAGATTATCAAAGAACATTCTGCCCCCATCATCCATCATTTGACAGATCTGCAATAAGTGCCGGCCACTTACTTTCTAAGGAGCTCTGTTACATTTACTTTTGGGACTCTTTTTCAGGAGTAGGAACTAAATGTGCAACTACTCAATAACCCAGACCAGGAAGCTAGTAGTCATTTTAAAAAGTTAATTTTTAAAATTTTTGTTCGGCTTTATTGAGATTTAACTGACATATAACACTGCATAAATTTAAGTTGCGCATCACAAATTTTGATATATGTATAGTATATTACAAAATGATTGCCATATAATTTTGTTAACATTCATACTTCACATAGTTACAATTATTTTTTCTTGTGATGAGAACTTTTAAGACCTACTCTCTTAGCATATTTCAAGTATACAGTGCAGTATTAAATATAGTCACCATACGGTACATTACATCCCCAGAACTTATTTATCTTATTACTGAACACTTGTACCCTTTGATCACTTCACCTATTTCCTAAGCTGCATTAAAAGACACTACTTAGCGTGCCCCTTTCTTATTTCATATCACCTCTCCATCTTACTCTTGGCTCCAGCTTTACTGAACTTTGTTTCATGAACATCCCATGTTCCCCCTGAATATGACCTAATTACCCTACTAATAGTTTACCCTTGTTCTCTCATCTCTGTGAGTCTCCCTGTAAATGTGATCTCTGAGCCCTAGCTCAGTTGAAGAACCTCTGCTATATCTTCTTAAATCTTCTTATACTTTTCTTATTATGAAGTTCAGTACTTTGCACATATTCAAAACTGATAAATTGTCTGCTACTTAAGGAATTAATGAATATGTATACGTGAAAACTGAATGTTTTTTAAACCATAGTTTTTTACTTTTTTTCCACAGCAGAAATAGCCTATACCAGAGCATTATTTCTTAACTCCACAAAATTTCCTGGCTCTCAGAAATTTAATGAATGATTGAATTTATATAAACTAGATTTCGTTAGTTCATCTCTCCCTTCCCAGTGAGCCATGAGTTCTGCTCAGTTATAAAAAAGTAAATTTTTGGTTCTGGTGGCCAAGATGAGAGGGAAGAGACTCGAGTCTCTCTGTGACTAGCAAAAAAAAATTGAATGAGGCCCTTCATTTACCTTCTCTGACCCCATTCTTTATCTCTGGCCTCTTACGTTTGAGGCCTGAAATAATCTGGCTATTTAGAAAGATGTAAGGCTGTGAGTTAATTTATAACGTCATAGACAGCCAGAGAGTTGGTTTAATTGAAAGATATAATTACCTGGTGTTGATGGCAAAAGGATTCATTAATTTCACCAACATTCTGTTGACTGAACTGTCCACATTTTAATTTTTCATGACACATCAAGAAGAAGAACATCGTTGGGTCACAAGAATGGACCAATTCTGGGCTTGCAGGCACTTAAAATCCACCCCAGGGGCAAGCAATCTTTCAGAAGTGGAAGGCCAAGTTTTCTCCTTTTTAAAACTCCTCTTTATAAAATTCTGCAATGTTCCTCTATTGCTGTCTTAGGCTCTGTGAAACTCTTCATAATCTGGCCTTTGCCTACTTCTCCCACTTCAGTTTTCAATACAGTCCTCCAAACCTTTGCTGTTTGCTTCAGACACTTTGAACTGATTATGATATAAATAATAATTATTGTTAACATAATCATTTCTCATTATTACTACTGCTATTAATATGCATTATACTTTTACTATGTACAAAAACACTGCTCTAAGCATTCCTTTACATTAGTTCATGAGGTCCCCACTGACGACCCCTGGTAGGTACTGTTCCCATTTTCAAGAAAGGAAATGTGAGTCTGGGAGCCATCAAATTACATGCCCAAATTAAGTAGGTAAATCAGAGCAAATTCAGGATTAGACCGCAGGTTTTTATAATTTCAAAATCTGTCTTTTAAATACAAATTCTTGTGTGTTGAATCCCGTCATCTCCTACCTTTATTTGTGCGTTCTTCGAGGGTGAATAGGAGTAGCAACATTTCGAAAGGAAAGATTGGTTGTACAATTGTCCTCACCCATGTAGAGATGCAAATGACAATGCCTCCTGAAGTAAGCACCTCAAACGTGCAGGGTCCTTACAGTGAAGTCCCCAGAAATGCTCAGGTAGGATCAACATAGTCTCCAAGCAGAGGCTGAGCAGCAGGACAAAAAGAGCTATGCACGCTACCCTCCTTGTCTTGGTAGTACAAGTCAGATACTCTCCAACTTGTTAATACACTTTTAAAACATGGACATATCAATACTATCAGAGTCTGAGGTCATTTCATATACATGGAATTGTGAGGCCTTTCTGTTTGACTGCAGTCTCGAAGAATGAGAATAAAGATAATAGCAATATTAAAAATGAAGATAACAATTGCAAAATTGCAACTAATTATTACATATCTACTATGTGTCTGGTGCTACCCCAAAATCAACTCTAGTCTCTCACAATAATATTTCCTCTATTTCCTCTATGTGACAGAGAGAGAAACTGAGAAATAACTTTCCCAAGGTTAGCTGTCACCTAAAAGAGAAGTGATTTAAATTTAGGTTTTTCTAACTCCAAAAACGTTTAATAATTTTTTTCACTAACTATTATACTTTTTCAGCATTCTTTACTTTAATTTTTAAATATATTTTTAAAATGTGGCTGTTGATTAAAAGTGTATTTTACCTAAACAATGAACATTTATAAACAAAATAGGGAGGCTTTTTATAGAGAAAAGTGACAAGTCTGAATGTTCCTGATGTTGCCAGCCAAAACTATCCACACACCCCAGACCATGTACATACCTCAGTAGAGGCTGACAGTTCAATTAACCAAATATGGGGGAAAATAGCATTGATTAAGTAGGAATCTTAGGAGGTGGTTAATTACAGTTCCTGCATAACTGAAGACATTTTGTGTTTCAGCCCATCTTAATGAAAATCTAAATATATCAGGCCCTTTGCAGAGAACAGATCACAATACATTTATTTCTGTGCCCTTGAAGCTTACTTAATCAGGTTTTGCAGAATGTACACACTGTCTTCTTTAATGCCTGTACTATTATTGTAGTGTTTAGTAATGATTCCTGATTCCAGAGGAGTGAATGTTTTCTAATGTTTGATATAAGACTAGATTATGATATCATAACACTAAAAATTTATATCATACCAGGGAATCTGTATGTCATGATTAGAAATTCATAGATCTTCAATTTTATTTTTTGAGTGTTTTAGATATCTTCTTTTGAACTTCATTTTTGCCTTATTCTAAACCTCAGTTAAGTCAACGTGGGACAATGGATACAGAGCTGTGAATAATTTCCTGGAAGGTAGAATAATCTCAGAAAACTTTCAGGGCATTGTTGAAAACTGCTAATCCCTGGAGTTTATTTAAACAATAGATCTTTGGTATTTATATGCTTATTCTGCTTATTGATTTGTTCTCGTTATTATTTTTACCTGCCTTCAAAAATGCAACGATTTACAGAGCACATTCATTCCTGTTGCAATCCAAATATCTCACACCTTACCAATCAATGTTTATAAATATGGCAACATTAATATTAGTGCTCAGATCCCCGTTATTCTGAGCCTGTTCTGCTGTGTTCTTCAGCCCCTTTATGACCAGAGCGATGATGTTTCACATGGATTTAGGAGAAAGTTCACTTATTCTCTCTCCTTCTTAAGAAGTCTTCTCAATGTCTGCTTCATATGGCATAGCTATCCTTACCGAGTGATTTTCCAGGCTGTACCTTGGTTCACTGTGGGTTTTTGGGGGCAAGGGACTGTCCACAACTCAAACTTCACCAGACAGACTTCAAAGCTGATTTAGCTCAAAGCCTTACAAGTTTTGCTTGATCACTACTCCTTCTACTTTTAACTCTTTCTCTTAGTTCAAATCCAATTCCTTTAAAGGACAGAAAGGACATATGCCATCTCTGTTGCTTCTGCCCCCCACTACTTTCTCCCAGATGACTTCTAAAAGAAACAAAAAAACTTTATTCATTTAGTTTCAGAACATATCTGTGAAGAACATGAAGAGCATACAGCATTCCTGTCATGTACACCAAGTGAAAGGTTTCAGTCCTTCTCGCTGATCATTCCAACACTCTGTTCATACTCCATTCAGACCAGGTGTGAGGTGGAAAAAAATTGGCCACTTAGTGGACTTGAGTTAGATGTACAGAGATTAGGACTGGAGTAGCAGAAAAGAAAACAAAACAAAGAGACTAAAGCTTAGGGACTGAAATGGCCAGAACCAGATTGCTAAGTAAAGGCCATAGACACCAACAATAGAATTTAGAGGGTCAGAGACTCATTTCAAGATGGAAGATTACTAGTTTAAGCAACATAGCTCAGAAAGGCAAATTTTGATGGGAAAGGAATAACCTGGACTCCTTTGGTGTCGATCTTGACTTTCTGGAAGCATTTTCATTAGTATCATAAATGTAGTTTTTAAAAAAATATTTTTGGGAACATGTTATGTATGAGGTACTGTGCTGAATCCACTCTACACATTATTATCCCTCAAAATAAACCTATGGTTTAGGAGTTATCCTATCTGCTGTATAAATGCAGAAATTGATTCTTATTCATGTTGAGAATCTGCCCAAAGTCAACAGCTAGTAAATGATGGGAACTCTCTCCTCAGCTATGTTCTACTGTACTTCAACAGTAGAACAAAGATCAATAATTATGAATTGCAAAGAGCAAATTTGGGTTAAATACAAGAACATTATAATGATGAGAGCTGTCCAACACAGAACTGGCTGCTCCAGTGGACATGTCTCCACCACTGAGAAGGTTCCAGCAAAGGGTAGGTGGCCATCTGTCATGCTCATCGCCGAGGCAGATTCTGACTGGCTGGTGGGTGGGACATAATGAATTTTCAAAGTCTTTCCAATCCTCAGGCTCATTTTAAATCCCTGGTAATGCCTGCAGTCTCTATTCCAATCTTGTTTCTACGTCTTTATACAGCCGACTTGCTTTTCCAATATTTTGACTTACCCTTAATTTAGAGTGAATATCTCCAGTTAAGAGTGGAATTTGGATCATCTAAACTTTAATTAATTCTCATTGAAAAAAAGATAGACATTCAACTATATGCTGTGCCGGCATAACTGAGATAAAGCCAGAATATAGGGTCTGCCTCACCATGCTGTCACATTCAGAAGAAACTCTAACTTCACATGAACAGATATCTGAAAATCATAAGGGCTATTTGAATATTTAATAACATTTAAAAAAATGAATGCCAAGTATAATACCAAGAGAAAGATAAACTCCTTAAAATAATTTTTATGTATTTTTCTTGGATTTACAATGAATGGCAGCTGCCCTTCAATGTTTTCTCTTTTTAAAAGCCCCAAACTCTTCAAAATCCAGCCCATGCTGAACTTTACCCCTCTTTTATGAATCTATTATTTTATTTTAAGTTTATTGGGGTAACATTTGTTAATACAATTATGTAATTTTGGGGTGTACATTATAATTTGACATCTATATATTCTATTGTATTATCACCACTCAGAGTCCAGTTTCCTTCAGCTACCATATATTTGATCCCCTTTACACACTTCACTCTCCCTCAACTCCCCCATATTTGACCCCCTTTACTCTTTTCCCTCCTCCCCCATTCCTACCCTCTGGTATCCACTACTCCATTGTTCATATTCCTGAGTCTCTGTCCTGTTCATTTGTTGCTTTTAGGTTTATATCCCACATATAAGTGATATCATGTGATTTTCAACTTTTTCAGTCTGGCTTATTTCATTCAGCATGATTATCTTGAGATCCATGCAGGTTGTCACAAATGGCAGTATTTCGTCTCTCCTTATGGCTGAGTAATATTCCATTGTATATATGTACCACAGCTTCTTTAGCCAATCATCTATTGTAGGACACTTCAGTTTCTTTCATGTCCTGGCCACTGTGAACAATGCTGTTGTGAACATCGGTGTGCAAATATCTTTTCGGATATGGGTTTTCAAGTCTTTGGAATAAATACCCAGTAGAGGGATTGCTGGATCATATGGTAGAACAATTCATAGGTTTTTGAGGAAACTCCATATTATTTTCCAGAGTGGCCGTACCAATTTGCAGTCCCACCAGCAGTGTATGAGAGTTCCTTTTTCTCTGCATCCTCTCCAACATTTATTACTTGTTTTGTTGATTATACCTATTCTAACAGGTGTAAGATGGTATCTCATTGTGGTTTTGATTTGCATTTCTCAAATAGCTAGCAATGTTGAGCATCTTTTCATATATTTGTTGACTATTTGTATATCCTCTAGGGAGAAGCATCTGTTCAGGTCCTCTGCCCATTTTTTGATTGGATCATTTATTTTTTTGTTGTTATTGAGTCGTATGAGTTCTTTGTATATTTGGATATTAGGCCCTTATCAAAGGCATTGCTTGCAAATATATTTTTCCATTTGGAAGGTTGTTTCTTTACTTTGTTGACAATTTCTTTTGCTGAGCAGAAGCTTTATAGTTTGATGTAGTCCCATTCATTTACTTTTGCTTTTAGTTCCCTTACCTTTGACTTCAAATTCATAAAATCCTCTTTAAGTCCAAGGTCCAAGGTCCTTGAGTTTAGTTCCTATGTTTTCTTCTATACATTTTATTAATTCTAGTCTTATATTCAGGTCCTTAATCCATTTTGAGTTAATTTTGGTGTGTGGTGATAGACAAGTCTAATTTCATTCTTTTGCAGGTGGCCTTCTAATTTTCCCTGCACCATTTATTGAAGAGACTTTCCTTTATCCACTGTATGTTTTTGGCTTCTTTTGTTGTAAATTATTTGCCCATATAAATATGGGTTTACTTCTAGATTCTAGATTCTGTTCTACTTGTCTGTGTGTCTGTTTTACTGCCAATGCCATGCCGTTTTGGTTACTGTTGCTTTGTACTATCATATGAAGTCAGGCAGAGGGATGCCTTGAGCCTCATTCTTTTTTCTCAATATGGCTATGGTAATTCAGGGTATTTTGTGCTTCCATAAAAATCTGATGATTTTTTGTTCTATTTCTTTAAAAAATGCCAATGAAATTTTGATAGGGATTGCATTAAATCTGTAAAATGCTTTAGGTAATATGGTCATTTTAACTATGTTGATTCTTCCAACTCAAAAACACAGAATATCTTTCCAGTTCATTGTACCTTCTTCAATTTTTTATAATAGGGTCTTGTAGTTTTCATTATATAGGTCCTTCCCATGTTTCATTAAATTTATCCCTAGGTATTTTATTCTTTTTGTTGCAATTGCAAAAGGAATTATTTTTCCCACTTCTTTTTCTGACGCTTCATTATTAGAGTATAAGAATGCTATGGGTTTTTGAACATTGATTTTGTATCCAGAGACTTTACTGTATTTGCTTATTGTTTCTAGTAGTGTTTTTATAGAGTCTTTAGGGTTTTCTATATAGGGAATCATGTCATCTGCAAATAGTGACAGTTAGACTTCTACGTTTCCTATTTGGATGTCTTTTATATCTTTCTCTTGCCTAATTGCATTTGCTAAGACCTCCAATATAATATTGAATAACATAGTGATAGTGGACAGCCTTGCCTTTTTCCTGATCTTAGAAGGAAGGTTTTTAGTTTTTCATTATTAAGTATAATATTGGCTGAGGGTTTGCCACATATGGCCTTTATTATGTTGTTATTTTCCTTCTATACTGATTTTATTAAGTGTTTTGATCATAAATTGATGCTGTATCTTGTCAAAGGCTTTTTCTGCATCTATTGATAGGATCACATAATTCTTATTTTTCCAATTTGTTTATGTGGTGTATCACATTAATCAATTTGTGTATGTTGAACCATCCCTGTGCACACTTGATCGTGGAGTACAATCTTTTTAATATGTTGCTGTATTCATTTCGTTAATATCTTATTTAGAATTTTTGCGTCTGTGTTCTTGAGAGATATTGGTCTCTAGTTTCTTTTTTTGTGTTATTTTTACTAGGTTTTGGTAGCAGAGTAATACTGGCCTCATAAAATGAGTTGAGAAGTATTGCCTACTCTTTGATTTTTTGGAAGAGTTTGAGGAGACTAGGTATTAAATCTTTGAATCTTTGGAAGAATTCACTGGTAAAGTCATGTGGTCCTGGACTTCTACTTTTTGGTAGGTTTTTAATGATTGTTTAGTTTTCCATACTGTTGATTGGTCTATTTAGATTTTCCAGATCTTCTTGATTCAGTCTAGGAAGATTGTATTTTTCTAAATACTGGTCCATTTCTTCAAAGTTATTAAATTTGTTATTATATACTTTTTCATAGTATTCTTGCATGATCTTATGTATTTCTGTGATGTCAGTCATAATTTCTCCTCTTTCATCCCTGATTTTGTTTATTTGTGTCCTTTTTCTTTTTTCTTTAGTGAGTCTAGCCAGGAGTTTGTCAATTTTATCAACCTTCTCAAGGAACCAGCTCCTCATTATTTATTTTTCCTATTGCTTTTTTTTTTCAATTTTATTTCTTTCTGTTCTAATTTTGATGATTTCTTTCCTTCTGCTGAGTTTAGGCCTCATTTTTTTTTTTGTCTAATTTTTTAAGATGAAGCATTAGGTTGTTTATTTGGGCTCATTCTTCTCTTTGGAGATAGGCCTGTAATGATATGAACTTTCCTCTTACGATAGCTTTTGCCATGTCTCAAAAATTTTGATATGTTGTACTATCATTATCATTCATTTCTATGTATCTCTTGATCTTTTTATTTCTTTTCTGATCCAGTTATTTTTCAGTAGCATGTTGTTTAATCTCCATGTATTTGTTGTTCTTTCTAATTTCTTTCTGCAGTCGATCTCTAGTTTTATAGCATTATGATCAGAGAATATGATTGGTATGATTTCAACCCTCTTATATTTGTTGATATTATCTCTGTGTCCCAGTATGTGGTTGATTCTTGAGAATGTTCCATATGCACTAGAGATGAATGTATAAGCAGCTGTTTTGGGATGGAAGGCACTGTAAATGTCAATTATGTCCAGTTGGTCTAATGTATCATTTAAGGATGTTATTTTCTTATTGATTTTCTGTTTGGATAAACTGTCCATAGCTGACAGTGGGGAATTTGGGTTCCCTACTATGATAGTGTTTTGGTCTGTTTCTCTCTTTAGTTCTGTTAGTAATTGCTATAGCTATTTCAGGGCTCCCTGATTGGGAGCATAGATATGAATAAGTGCTATGTCTTCATGGTGCATGATTCCCTTTATCATTATGAAGTGTCCCTTCGTTTCTTTCTTTACCTTTTTTCAGTCTGAAGTTTATTTCATCTGATATTAGTTCAGCTATTCTCACTTTTCTCTGAATGCCATTTGCTTGAAATATGATTTTCCACCCTTTCATTTTGACTCTATATTTGTCTTTGGAGATGAGATGTGCCTCCTGGAGGCAGCATATGATTGGTTTTATTTTTTGATTAATTCTGCAACTCTGTGCCTTTTTATTGGTGAGTTCATTCCATCTATATTCAGGGTGATTATTGAAATATGAGGTCTTCTTTTAGCCATTTTATTTTTTGCTTTCTAGTAGCTCATGTTTCTATTGTTTCCTTGTCCTTGTGTTTCTGTTTTCTTTATTTTGTTTGGCTTTGTGGGTTTGCCTCTGGTTCTTCATGTTGTATGTTATATATTTCAGTTCTGAATCTTTGGAGTGTGTTTACTATTACAAATATGAAAAGGATAGTTTTATACACACACACACACACACACACACACACAAACAGTTGTCCATTTCTTCTGTGTGTGCCTAATCTCCTTTCCCCTTTGTGAATTTGAATCATTAAATCCTCCCCTTTCAGTCATTGATATCTCAATTTGTCCCTATGTATGCTGAACGTTCATTACTATCTTGCTATAGTAATTCTCTTATTATTATTTAAGCTTATAATGCCCTGTTCGAAGTAAGAGTTGCACTCCTCTGCTTCTATTTGCCTGATAGTCACTTTATTTCTAATTATGTATTTTTTGTTTTATTTTGATATTTTGTTTTAGATGAACTGACCCTTTTAGTATATTCTGTAGTGCAGGCCTCATAGCGGAGAATTCCCTCAATTTTCATAGGTCTGGAAAGTTCTTGATTTCTCCTTCATAGCGAAAGGACAGTTTAGCTGGATTATTATTCTAAGCTGGTAGTTCCTTTCACTTAATAGTTTAAATATTTGATTCCATTCTTTTCTGGCTTATAAGGTCTGTGCTGAGAAGTCTGAGGATAATTTAATGGGTTTTCCTTTATATATTACCATCTCCTTTTCCCTGGCTGCCCTGAAAATTCTGGCTTTTTCACTGATTTTTGATAACTTTAATACAATGTGTCTTGGTGAAAGCCTTTTGGGGTTGAGATAATTGGGTATTCTGTTGATTTCCTGAATTCCAAGCTCTAGCTTATTTTTTAGATTTGGGAAATTATCATCCACTATTTGTCTGAAAATGCTTTCTAGCTCCTATTCCCTTTCCTCGCCTTCGGTAATGACCATTATTTTTATGTTTCTTCTCCTGATGGTATCAGCTAGTTCTTGTATTTTTCATTATTTTTTATTCTTCAGTTTTTCTCTTCTTCCTTCTGATTTATTTCTAGATTTCTGTCTTTGATATCACTGATCCTTTCCTCCATTTGATGGACTCTATTTCCTAAGCTTGGTATATCATTTTTCAACTCTTGCTCTTCATCTCCAGAAGTTCTATTTGGTTCCTTTTGAGGGTTTCAAAAGGAAACCCTTGCTCTGCTCATCTAGTTTTTTTTTTCCAGTTCCTGAAATTGTTGATTTGAGTTATTTTGCATCTCATTGATTTTTTTTCAGAAATACTATCCTGAATTTTCTGTCATTTATTTAAACTGTAAAGGGTAGAGAGGTAGTCTTAGGATAAAATAATAGATGTTGAGGAAACATAGCTGAGTGAGAGACATCCTCAGATCTCTCCCCCTGAAACAACAAGAAGCTGAATATCTAAAACTCAACAAAAACACCCAAACTGCACACCAGCATGTCTGAGTGTGGGATCTGTGCATAAGAGCTACCACAGGTCAGAACCTCGGGTGTTGGGCTGTGGACCCAGAGAAATTAAAAAGCTGCTTCTTTTTTTTTTTTTTTTTTTTTTGCATATTTCTGTGTCTGAAAGCTTATATTCTGGAGATTTTTCTCTTTCTTTCTGAGATGCCTTGTCATCTTGGCTGTTCTTGGTGTTTAATGGACTATTTCTCCACCTGGGCATTAATAGAAGTCTATTATGTTGTTTTTCCAGAAAGAAGATTTATTATATAATGGTCTCTCTTTAGCCTGCTGCAAAAAAAAAGTGCTTTTCTTTTGGTTTCCAGTAGATGGCAGGTAAGCCTCTTGGATCCCTGCTTTATTTAAAGCCTAAATGTCTTTTTTAAATTTTCTTGTAGATATTTAATAATCACACTTGCTTTCAGTTTCAGTCCCTGTTAGTGTTAGCAACAGTTTTGGTAGCATTTGCTCAGATTCCCTTGGGGCTCTGTCTTGGAGGATATGGAGGGAGGGGCCCTCTGGGTTGGGAGTTGAAGGCTGCATCTCAGCCTCAGTTTTGCAACCAGAGCCAGTAAAAATCAGCTGTTGTTTCTCTGTGGTCTTGTCTTGCTTCTCTGCTTTCTGCCCTGATGACTAGGCCCTGCTTCCAGCTGCTAAAAGTTCTGGCACTTCCAGGCAGCCTGATCAGGGAAGTTGCTACACCTTCATCCCTCCCCCTCCTCTTGAAAGGAGCTCTGGCAGCTGCCAGAAGCAGCTTTTTAATTTCTCTGGGTCCACAGCCCAACACCCGAGGTTCTGACCTGTGGTGGCTCTTATGCACAGATCCCACACTCAGACATGCTGATGTGCAGTTTGGGTGTTTTTGTTGAGTTTTAGATATTCAGCTTCTTGTTGTTTTAGGGGGAGAGATCTGAGGATGTCTCTCACTCAGCTATGTTTCCTCACCATCTATTATTTTATCCTAAGACTACCTCTCTACCCTTTACAGTTTAAAAAGTTGATCTCTTCTTTATTCCAGTTCTTTATTTCACCCATTAATCCTGAACATTGCTCTGTTACAAGGCAGAGAATAAAAGAAGCTCCAAATACTCATATTTTATAAACTTCAGTGAGATTTTTAAGATCCTCCTTGAAGAAAGGAACACATCTATTTGTGTCACTTGTAGACCCTTCTCATCCACGCTCGAATTTATCCATGCCCACCTTTCTTCTCATTCTCCTACAGGGTCCAGTGGGATCTTCTAAGGGCTGAATATTGACTGTATCCATTAAAGTTATATCTAACAAACCTACATGTGAGTAACTTAGACAAATTCAGAGTAATGACCATGTTGGTTTTCAGATTCGATCACCTCCCAGTCCTGGTTCTTCTTTCTGGGAAAGAGAGAAGAGAAAATATCCATCAAGTTTGTGGTCCTACAGCTACAGTGAATCATTTGATGTTCCTCTTTGTCTTCAGTTTGTCTCTGACAGTTTCCCCTTCATGCTTGGGTCTAAAGTATGCCCGGCAACCTTCTCCATTTTCTCACAGCAGAAACAATTTAAGAGATGCAGCTTCTGATTATATCTGAAGCATCAGATGATGGAGTTAAAACCACTTATCCATACCTACCTGGGTCACTTTTTGAGGAGTCTAAATTCAGAAGGCTGTTTCTCCTTCAGGTTCTTATATATTATCTATCTATAGTTTCAGTTCCATTATCTTGAATTCTGCTATTTGATTTGTTCCCAGAAAGATACAATAATCACCTTGCCCCCAACCCCATTACTTCCTTTCTCTAATTAGCTTTACTAACAGCAAGAATTCAGACATCTCATATAAGTGGTGAAGTCTGAGATAATTTTGTAACTCTTGGCTATAAATTGCTACTGCGCTGAGCTAATCTAGTAATTTCTGATCCTATAGGCCACCTTTCACTACCTGCTGCCCAATTATCAGCTGCAGAAGTCCCTTGAGTCAGAAAAAGTATGCATCTTCTAAGTCCCTGTCCTGTCAATGAGCACCTGGCAGCTAGACATGAACATTCCAGCCCCTTTTCACTCTTTCTTGGAGGTTTTGTCAAGCAGTCCACCAGCAAAATAGACTGCACAGAGTGCATAAATAAATCCTAATTCTGGACCCTACAGACTCATTTAATTGCCAACATTTCTCCTCTTTCCTTCTCCTTCTGGTTCACTGTAAGTTTTGTCTACAACTCAAATGTTATATTTGTTTGCTTTTTCTTCTCAGATCACCATTATAGTTATCCCTCTACATTGTCAAACTTTTTGGATTAAAAAAAAAAGGCTCATAATTTTTTTTTTGCACAAAGACTATAACTTTAAAAACATCACATAATTAAAGACTGATCCTGACACAAGGTGTCAGGTCTTCCTGTTTAATAGCTAGAGTTATGCTGCTTTGTGGCCCTAAGAAAGACACAGCTTAAAACTCACTGAGCCAACTTGAAAATTATGAAATTCTTAATGAATTGTTTTTAATTTAAGTGAATCACATAGTGTTAAATATTGTGCATAATGTGAGACTTATTGATATTTTATAGGATGGTATTTCTAATTTGCAGAATTTAAATTCACATAAAATGTTATCATACTGTAGCTCATAACATTCAAAGTGTGCTTGATGGAATACCCCAGAGCTGCAGCTTAATTCTCTAGGATTTTATCTTAAAAATTTGGCTGAGGAAAAAGCCTTGAATTTAGCCCTTTATGTCAGCCACCGACTACCTCTCCCTTGAGAGAAGTCTATAATTCTTTAAGATATTAAACAACCATAGGAGCCGAGTTAAAACACTAGATATATCCAGCTGAAAGTTCACCATGGTAGCAATAGGGATACGTCACTCCAGTCCCCTGATGTGGAGAATCTAGTTGGCACATAGGCCCAGGTACAGCCCCAATGGACTGATCACTTCTGAGACCACACTTCCCCGCCATGCGACGCTCCCAGCCAGTGATTGAACAGAATGAAGGTGCTAATGCCAACCTGTTCCTATGAGATGTAGGATTCTTCTAATGGGTGGTCCTGGCCCTTCCCAAACCTCCTTAAACAACTGCAGTCTGAGACTACTCTTACCGAATCTTCTTTCTTCTCTCTCTTCTTTCCTGGTATCAGAACTGCATCCCAGACTGAAGGCGCTCCCTTTCTTCTCCTGCTCCCCACCCTGTAGTCTTCATAGGCAACCCTTCTCCAATAAATCTCTTGCATGTCTAATTCTGTCTTTGCATCTGGTGTTCCACAATAATCTGCTTTAGCTTCCTCAGTTTAGTGAACATAATTATAGTATTACCCAAATACTATAATTAAGACCTCAAAGTAGAGTCCACAGTATCCTTCTGGCAATGAAGAGGCATTCTTAGGACCACTGTTGCTCGTGTTGGTTCAACATCTATCCCATGTGCTATAAGTCCATTAATATGGTAGCCATGAAGAAGAAAATATACACTTGGCTCAGTGTGCAGGGTGATGATTTGAGTTGAATCTGAACACTGCACTTTTCATTCTAAATCCCAGATGTGTCCCTCCAGAATAACGTTTGGTTATTCCATTTTTGTACGGTTTTGCATTTATAAGAAAAAATCTGTTCTGACATCTGGAAAATTTGAAAAAAAAATTATATCTCATTTTGTAACCCCTTGTATTTCTTCAAATAGAGATTTTTTAAAATACAGCAAAATTTAATGAAATCTCAATTCTTTACTTTTTTTGACCATTGTTAAATACCCCATCCTCGCTCCATACTTGCTAAAATTCTTCTTTCATACCCATCCAGCCCACAATGATTAATACTATTTTTCCTTTTCTCCAATGATTAATACTATATCCTTCCTTTTCTCCAAAGAGTAACCTTGTCCCTCTCAATGTACATAAAGCTAGCATTCTGGTTCTCCATTTAACCCTTCAGTCATTGCCTCTTTCTTTTAGGAAGCAGAAAATGAGAAAGAATGTCAACATTACATATTTACAATTGCCTCTGTCTCCAGTACTCCCTCACACAAGTGCTTTAACTACAGCATCTTCTCACTCTGAGTAGCCATTAGTCCTGTGAGAGACTCTCAGGCTGACCTTTGGGTCCTTCCAAGTGAGGGACTCATGACATTAGCCCAAATATTAGCAATTCAGCACCTTTCACGATGAAAAATACCATAATCCGAGAAAATTCAGGAGGCAGCAGAATGCCTGTCCTTGTGGCTAATTCAGTAGTGGTCTCTCATTCCCGCTACTGAGGTCTGGGAGCTCAGTCAGGGATTGACTAAGGCTTGAAGAGAAAGAAGTACATCCCTGAAGGCTGGTCACGGTCCTCCTCCTGTCATCCATCTCTACTTCATACCTCATAATCAATCATGGCCACCACTGCCTGCTTGTTACTGCTTGGCCTGAATTGGTATTCTTCTTGCCTTACCAGTCTGCACTTAGATTTATGATTTATTTAGAATTGGATTACATCAAGGCTCAAGGCCAAGGCTCCACAATCCGTCACCGTCTCCACTGTGGCCAAACACAAACATTTGTTTTAGCTGCATCAGCATCCCTAAACCCTGTTGGAAGGATACTCATTGTTAATCGCTATAGCAACTGCATCTTCTAGTGTTTTTGTTTTTTCTTCATCAACCCCAACCTCATTGCCTCCCTCCTTCCCTATTTCAAATAAAAGCACTGACTCCATCAAGTGATAGATATTCATAATTTAACAGAATGGTGGCAAGTCTAAGTTATGCTGTTGAAATACATCACAGCCAGGGCTGCTGTGCCATTTGTTTTTGTGCTGAACAGCAGCAAGTGTTTTAAGTTATGGGTCTCTCACACACATAGGAAAAGAAAGGAGGTATATGTAATTGTCGCCAGTATTGATGATTGTTTCGTGCCTGCCTAGTAAAGTCTCAAGCAGCAAAATTAGAGTGCTGCTTCCCTAATTGGTGTTTGTATTTTTTATACTTTATTTTGTTTATTAATAATAGTGAAAAAGCCACATTCGGTATTCCTGTAGCTCATCACAATTAAGAAAGAGCAAACATTACCTCTTCCACAATTTGCAGAATTTGGTTAAATGAAGATATTTGTGCTCTGCTTGTGGATGAGGAAATATAAATTCAGAGTAGAGAAATAGGGAGCCTAAGTTCATAGATTCAGTAAAAAAAACAAACAGGGAACTGAAGGCAAATTTTCAGATTAAAAGCTTAAAGTGCCTTCTCTTATATCATTATTGCCTCCTTAACGAAGGAGAAATCTATGTGGACTAACACATCAATTTAAAATGGACCTATTGATGGGCATCAACAGTGTGTCTTGATGAGCTACATCTCTTTTAATCTATACAAGAGTGGACCTACAGTGGAATAAGTGACAATACTTTTGAGGATTTGGGGCATACTTAGCTATTGAAGAAATAAACCAAACAACAAATGATATAGAAAATAAAATAGATTGAGGAGACCAAACTTTTAGTCAAGCTCAGCCATTAACTCACTGGAGTTATTTTTTTTCCTCTCTGAGACTTAGTTTCCTTATGTGTAAAATGTGGGGATTAAAATAAATTATTTCTCAGTTGAAAAACTTGTAAATTCTCAAATTCTATTTTAAGTGCACATTGCTACTTAACCTCAAGCTTGACACCCTGAGAAGTGAAAACAGAAGGAAAAAATGAATTTTCTATTTGCTAGCATCTTAAAATATAATTAATGTTCACAAGGCTCTGATATTATCATAAACATATAACACCAAAACAAAAGAATGAAAAACTATATTTAAATGTTATATTTTAAGGTTCAAATATATATGGTGTTGTTTGGCCATAGAAATGGGAGTTCAAAGAGGGCTTGAATGGTCAAGAAAAATGTTGATGCTATCAGAGAAATTTTAGCTAGATGATGAAGGGTGAGAGGAATTTGAAGGGGTAGGAAAATTTAAGTTCACACCCAGGGGGAAAGGTGATGTAAATGGAGTTCCAGTTAACAAAGTAAACTGGGACATTCCCTTGAGCTATGAATGTTGACTTTTCTGTACCACAGCTGATTTGCTGTGAACCTTTAAAGTTGGACAAAAGGTAGGTGCAAAGGGGGTTAAAATGACTGTTCTCCATTTGTTCAAAATTAAATAGTTAAAAGCCCATATATAGAGAGGAAGTTAAGAGGGAAGAACAATAGAAAAGAATAAAATGTAAAAGTATAGGATAAAATGTTAGTGTTGAGAAGGAGATATAATCCTATTAAACTGATCAACAAATATGGGGAGAGAGACCCAGATAACTGAAGTGACTCTTTCAAAGGCATGCAATGACTAAGGCCACAGTGATCCACCCATAATTTCTGTCCCCATTTTGGTGCTTGTGGGCTCTATGAAAACAGTGAAAGGAAACCAGAAGATAGGGAGAAAAAAAAAATGACTACAAGAGAAGGATGAGGGAAGAAGGCCCAGAAAAATAAGCCAGTAGGACTCCCTACAGAAGTCTGTGCTCACTCATATTACAGGAGAGGCTGGTTCAAAACTGCCAAAAATGATGGAAAATTGGAATGATACCCTGCTCTCACCTCATTGTGTTGAGTGCTTCTTTTAATTTTTTGATGACTGATAAAGACAGGTGTGTGCCTCTTTCAAACATTTCGATTTAATTGGTCTGGGGTAAGAATCAAGATTAATGTTTTTGTTGTTGTTGTTGTTGTTGTTTATTAACCAAGATTTTTTTTTTAAATAACTTCAGAGTAACCTTAATCAGAACCGGTATCTTATTACCTCAGACAGTTGTATCTAGAACATGAGCCAACAGCTCAAATGAATAGATATGGGGGTCAGAACTAGAGAAGAACAATCATAATTCACTCTCACACTGGAAAATTAAGGATTTTAGGGAACTGTGTATTCACAGTTGATACATCCCTTTCCTGTCAGCATGTAGAACCCTCCCAGACAGGATGGGCCTCCTACGAAAAGACAATGAGAAATTAATACCAAAGCTTCCAGAACACATCACCTAAAGAGGCAATATTCTTATTTGAAAAGACTGGAGAGGTTATTCATAATCTGTTCATATTCCAAATTGAGAAATATGTGGCCCACCAAAGGTCACATACTATTGGTGTTACTGGTGTGAACCACCACAATAAAGATTCAAGGAGGACGAGGAGGTCTCTCAACTGGCTATACCCTTGATTTCCCCAGGCTGGCTACATACTTAGTAGAGTAGGGTTGATTTTTCTAGGACCCAGACTCTGAGCCTGAATTGGATCTGCCTTTCTACTGAGAATGGACATGGGGAAAAGGGAACATTTATCTCTGAGGTAGAGGGTGAAACAGGGTCCTACAGGTTAGTAGAGTTCCCCTACCTGTATTTTAAGCTGAGAATGTCAGCATCTTGACAAGAGCTATCAGTGATTCTGATCCCCTCATGAACTTTGAACTTTTGAGCCTTGACCTCTCTTCTGGGAAATGTAGAGCTTACTTACCTGAGGGGTAGCTCTGCAGAAGTTTCATTGTTGTTGTTGTTTTTGTTTTGTTTTGTTTTTATATAAGTTGAATGTCATTGTAGGTAGAAGGAGGGGCATCATGACTGTGCCTGAGAACATTCTGAAGGCAAAGCATCCCAGCTCCTGCCAGAGTTCTTGTGAGGACTCTCACTGAAAAATTCTTCTGATATTAGTCAAATTGATGATGATAATAATAAATCATTTGTAACTTTATATTTGCTAACTTACTGTATGTTTATATTTGTCTACATGCTGACATATATATACACTAACCTGAAAACAATGGAAGCCCTTACTATTAATATGTGCATCATAAGTTGAACTAGAGAGTTGCATATGCAATATGCATCCATACAGTTGCATTATTATATGCTTATCATTGATAAGAGCTATCAGTTGTAATGGGATCGAAGACATTTCAAAGAGCCTGTTACTTCTGAATAAGATTTTGAGGTTGAGGTAATTAAGCAGGTTGGGAAGACTGGAGAGAGCAACCTTGTTGGAGTAGAGCCTGGGAAAGCAGACTTAAATAAAGAGTTTCTGGATTATCCAACTATCTTGGAAGGTTTTTCCTGATGTGGCCTGAGGACACAGCCTGGACAGCATAAGCCAGATAGCACTAGCACTTTTTCTAATGCTTCCCTGACTCCCTCTTGTCCTTAAGACAAAGTCAAGACTTCTCAATTGGGCCTACAAGGCCTTCAAGAATCTAGTCCATGCTTCTCTACTAGGCTCATGTTATTCCTCATTTCTTCTCTCTCCTTACTTAGCTACCACTCAGGCCCACCTTTTTTTTTCTTTCAAAGACTCCTTGTGTTTTCTCATCTTAATAAGTTCCAAAAGGCTTTTTTCTCTATCTGGAATAATCCTCCTCAATCTTCACCTTATTAATTCTTGCTCAGCCTTAAGATTTCAGCTTAAATTTCACTTTCTTAAAATGACATTCGTAAGTCTCCAGACCAGCCCAGCTTTCCTCCTGCTTTTCCTTTTCTAACATTAATCATCCATAATTTCCTATTTCAGGGTTTCTATCCCATTAGTCTTAGGAAGAGACTATGTCTTGTTACCAGGGCGAATTCGTTACCTTGTATTTTCCTTAACATATAGAAAGTTTTCAGAAATTTTAAGAGAGTTAAGGCCAGATTGTGAAGGACCATGAATGCCAGGGTCGAGATATTATCCTTCAGGTGGCAAGGATCCATTGTAAATTTTTTAAACCAGAGGGAAGCAATATGAAAGCTGAGCTACAGAAAGTTCTCTATGCAGGTGATACCGAAATCACAGGCAGCTGAGGCCTCCAGCTTGGAGAGACTCCCTGACTGTGCATCTTAAGAAGCCACATTAGTTAGTCTATTGCTAGACCAGAACTCTATGTTGTCATTGTTTTTACTGCAGAAAATTATTCCTCTCCAGCCTCCCTCACCTATTACAATCTCAACTGATGAAAAGTGCAGCCAATCAGGTGATGTAGGGATGAAGGAGGAAAAGGAAAAACCCTATCTTCAATCACTTCCAAAATCTCCCCAGTGCTTTGATTTGCTTTCCGAGAACACTTTAGCTCAACAAACAATTGCAAACTACCCAGTTGCAAGGTAAAATGAAAAGCCCACAGGCATTAATTATATATAGAGATATTAAAAAAGAAGCTACTGCTTAATTATTGTTTGCAAATCTCGGTATTTAAATTGACTTATTTGCAAATGTCTGTTTAGAAATTGACTTTGTAATTATAAAGTTAGTGCAGGGATGTCTAAGGCCCTGGAGGAGTCTCTAACGAGGAATGATAATGTAACAGCCAGAGTAAGACATCCTGAGCTGCATTTTAATAACTAGAGGTGGTTGGCAAGGAGAGGGGCGGCGAGATGCTTAAAGGAAAATTCTTAAACAGGCAAATGAGGGGGCCAGGGTCTTTCTGTTTGGCAAGGGATCATTGGAGGGAACAGTCAGGAGGCACAGAATTCTAATACCTGGCAAGTGTGGGGGTTGGAGCTCAGGGAGAGAATAGGAAGGTGCTCTGTGGTACATGAGAATGAGTCCTTCTTCGGAATTGTCCTTGGGGGTTTCAGAAGGTCACCAGCCATGAACCATGCCTTCACAATTGCTGAAATTCAGATCCTGGTGTTATGGATTGAAGTATGTCCCCCTAAAATTCACGTGATAAAGTTATTACCTCTGGAACCTCAGCGTGTAAGCTTATTTGAAAATAGAGTCTCTGCAGACATTGCTAATTAAGATGTGGCCACACTGTAGTGAAGTAGGCCCTTAATCTGATGACTGACATCTTTATAAAAAGGAGGCATTTTGACAGAGACATACACACAGAGAGAATGCCATGAGAAGATGAAGGCAGAGCTTAGGGTGATGCTTCTACAAACTAACAGATGCCAAAGACTGCCAGCAAACCTCCAGGAGCTAAGGGGAAGGCTCAAACAGATGCTCCCTCATATTCCTCAGAAGGAACCAAACCTGCTGACACCTTAATCTCAGGCTTCAGCCTTAGGATCTGTAAGACAATACGTTTCTGTTGTTTAAGTCACTCAGTTTGTAGTACTTCCGGCCCTAGAAAATGAATATAACTGGTATGTGTGATTCTCAATGACATAACTCTGTGAAGGAATTAGAGATAGACCAACGTGGAGATAAACAGAAGTTCCCTCAAAATACTAGAACATTGGACATTGAAGGGCTCTGACCTGAAAACCCTCAGGGTAATCAATGGTTCTCAAATATGGTTATGTTATGAAATCACCTGTAGAGTTTTTAAAGTGCCAATCCCTGTATCCTATCCTCAGAGATTCTGGTTTAATTAATCTGAGGTGCTTTGAGAACATCAAGCTTTTAAATACCCCAGAAGAGTCTATTTTGCAGCCAAAGTTGAGAAGTAGTCTTGTAGATTTTAGGTTATTTTTATCATTTAACAGTTGAGGAAATTAAGGCTCAGAGAGTTGAAGGAATAATTGTCCGGGGTCACATTGCTAGAGCATGCAAGAGATGAGAGGCACCCCAGAGACTCTGACTTAGAGTGCAGTTTTTCTCACAGGGCAGCACTGATGTTCTCTTGGCTCTAGATGTAGAGTATAAGAACCAATTTCTCTTTTCCTGGACATCCTTTAGTTCTAGACAAATGGTGACCTTGACCATTTATTCCTAAAGGAAATTTGTCCACCACTACATGTGCACAGTAAGTTTAAACCATGACTTCTCACACATCACATTCTCTGGCACAGCCGCTCTATAATATTAAGTGGGGCAGGTATGTTCCACCTTTTAAAGGAGAAAATGAGTAAGTACAGGGAAATGAGGCAGGGCCCCAAAGCACATTATTGGTTAATGGCAGAACTAGGATTCAAACTTGGGCCTTTTGAAACTGATAAAGTATCCTTTACACCACTTACCTAGTGAGAGTGAAGTTAAACTGTCTTGATCCAATCTATGTTCAAAACTTTTCTAAACATACTTTACCACTTCATTATGTTCATGAGAGAAAAAATATGAACAAAAAATGTATTGGATTCTATACAAATGAATATAGTCTGTTCTTTCTCAAAAAAAAAAAAATCTTGCATAAATGCGGAGCCTTCATTTTAAATATGATTTCTCAAGTCTCAGAGTGATGATGGAAGGTCTGGCCATCACAATGTTAGAGGAATACCCAAAAAAGGATATTACCCTACTACAAGATGGCCATCCTGGTTCTCATTCTGTTCACCCCACTACCTCTACACTAGATCAAACTGGAGCTACTTGATTCTTATCTGCAATTCTAGCTGTACACTAACCCTAATCTTGCATAGTGGATAGAATCCAGTCTTTGTACTTATACAAAGCACAAATCCAAATCCTGGCTCCAGTATTCAATAATTATGGAACTGTGGAGAGCCAAGTATTTTCAGCTTTTATTTTCTCAACTGAATAATAGGAAAAGTGATGCCTATTTCAAGTTGTCTGATGAATAAATTGAGGTAATGTAAATAATAGTCCTAATGTCTACTGAGCCTTCAACAAAGTCAGTTGGAATCTTTCCCTTCAGATGATTAGCTAAAAGCAATGGGTACAAGGTGGTAAGGCAAATCTGCTTTGGACCATTACATTCCCAAGCACTATCTTATTTGCTTCCCAGTTTTAGAGCCCTTGTAAACGATCCATGACTCAATTATTTTGCACTGAATCCAGACTTCTCACTAATCTTTCCAGTGGCTTACATTTTGTCTGAGCCAGCTCCCAGCTTCTACTTCTCTGTTACCCCTCTGTAACATCACCTGCCTTATTTCATGTTCTGCCTGCTGTCTGTTACACTTCCTGTTCCCTCATACTAGATACCCCTGTATCTTGATAATCTGACCAAGCCTGAATTTTAGTTATTCCCCAAAGAAAAAGAACATGAATGGGGGGACATTAATAGGGTGAAGATCCCCACGCTCCTGAGGAAGAAGTTGTCTCACCAAGGAGCAAAGAGCAAAGTAAAGATGGTGGGACTCAGAAAAACAATGGAGAGTTAATCTTCACTTTGTTAAGGATCATGTGCTCAGGATAACACTGGATGCATGTTATTAATTATGAAGAAGTGACCTTTGATCGCTACTCCTTTTTTCCTAAGTATCTTCTGGACTTATTTTCCTTTACTATGTTAAACCAACTTGGAGAAACCAATTAAGCGTTTGCAAAACAGGAAGGTGTCATTTAATGTAGGACATGTTATAACTTTTTGCATCTTGCAATTAGACTTGATTCACTGAAAAAAAATTAAACTTTTTTTAAAGAAAATTTTATGATTTAAGTGAATATTCTCAATAATATGTACATATTCTATTTCTTCCTAGTATGCAGGCCATAACATTGAGAATCTGCATATAAAATAATGTTGAAATGACAGTTTATAGGACACATTCTGTAGGCCAAGCACTTCTTGAATCTGCATACTTATGACAAAATGCATTTTACAGATGAGAAAACTGAGGCCTAGGGAAAATAAGTAATTTATTCAATGCAAGTTAGCTAATCTGAAATCATGCAATAAGCAAACAGTGAAGGTGAAATTTTATCCAGTCCTGTGGCAATTCAATATCTGGGCTCATAACTACTAAATAATATTGTTTAGGAAATCAAAGAATTCTAATTTTTTGTTCCCCTCATTCCTACTCCAGAATCCTTTCAGGAAAGAATAAGATAGAAATTCAGTACTATTATTTACCTATGTACCTATAATCTTTCCCATCCTGTTTTCTCATTTGTAGAGGGTTTCACTTATCTAGAAAACCCCTTGAAGCCTCAATGTTTTATTATTCAGATGCATATACTTTCAGTCAAAGCAAGCAGCTACTCTTGAAGGGAAGGAATTAATGTAACACAACTAACACTCCATTTCATTAACAATTAGTTATGTTAAATGCCATTCAATTTGTTTGCACCATCAGATGCTGGGAAGGTGTTCATGCTTCTTGTAACTTTCTAATAACTCTCCATCACCAGCTGAGTTAATTTCCCAAGCAGGCAGGCATCAGATTTTAATTCCCACCCTTTAATATTGTTCAGCCCTTGGGCCACTGGTGAACCTACATGAGCTATGTTGTCAGCTTCTCTCTTAATCCAAGTTAGGACTCTTCCTTTGGGGTAGGAGTAGGCTCTCCCTGCACTAAGAAAACCAACTCTAACAGAGTCCGGATATGAAGCCGTTTTTCTCCCTGACCACCCCTACCACACTACACACCCCAGTGGTGTTTAGGTGGCAGGCACTGTAAACTTATGAAGGATATATTTTCAGATCTAATACAAATATTACTTTCTCACTGAGAGTTGCACCTATCACTGCTGCCTGAAGTGAAGGAATCAGAATGCTAAGTTTGGAAGAGATTATAATAACAACCATAATAATATGAACAGCAGGAATAGCATTTATATATGTATTTATCACATGCAAAACACCATAGTAAATGCTTTATATCCATTTTTGTCCTTAATAGTGACAATAATCCAATAAGATTGGTATTATAGTTATCCTTACTTTTCTTCTGAGGAAATTAAATGGTTATTTATTGTATTGGTTATTTTTTATTTATTGCTACCTAATAAACTACCCCTAAAATTTAGCAGCTTGAAACAATAAATATCTTACAGTTTCTCAGAATCAGGTATCCTGGAGCAGTTGACAGATGGTTCAGGTTCAGGGTGTCCCATGAGTCTGCAGTGAAGGTGTTGCTCAGGACTGAAGTTATCTGAATGCTCAGTTGAGGCTGGAGGTCTGGCTTGGAAATTCATTCATTAACAAGAGACTGACCTCACCACATGGGCCCCTCCTCATACCATGGTGGCTGATTTCCTCCAGAGAGAGTGAAACCAGGGGAAGAGACAGAAGCTGTAGTGTTTTTCATGACCTCAACTCATGTGACATACCATCACTTGCACAATGTTCTATTGGTCACATGAACCAACCCTGGTACAGTATGGGAGGGGATTATACAAGGGCATACATAGCAGGAGGTGGAGGTCACTGGGACTCATCTTAAAAGCTTTTTTTTTTCTGTTTTATTGTCCATCTCCATTGTAGCACCTACGAAGCCAAGTAAACACTGTATCTATGTATACATACCACACTCCCACAAGACCCCAATACATCAGGCCTCTGCATATCTGTATGATTTTGTATACACTGATTCCTCTGTCTGGAATATCTTACCCCAACTAGGGCCAGCTTTATAGGCATGAGACAAGCACAGGGCCCTGTCCTAAAACCCAGAGTTTGGCTTAATGCTCAGCATATTTTAGATCTTTAACAAATGTCAGTTGAGTTGAATACTTTATAGCAGCTTTGTCACCTCACTTTCTAGACTTTGCATTAATGACTAATGGTCAACTCATTATTTCACTAAGAAGCCAACTTTGGACAGCTTTGAACAGCTGTGGTTGCTAAAAAATCCTTCCTCATAAAGAAATCTAATTTCATCTACTTATATCTTTCTAGAGTGTCTACACACTAGTCTGAAGTTCACTCATTTAGCATAGAAAAAATGAATCTGCTCTCTCTTTTAATGATATCCTTCAAGTATGTGAAGGCGGAATTTATATGATACTTATCGTTTGCTTGTATTTGCATATTTAAGTGTCTATGGCTTGGATCCATGTCTAAAATATTTCTGCATTATTCACAGGGCCTAAGAGTCCTTAGGTTGGTAGCAAACCTACGCTGCTTTTGTTGGGGCTAATTGGAGTGACTTTGGCTCCTCTCTATGTGTTTCTCATCCTCTTGTCCTCATCCCCAGCCTGTCCTGGGCATGTTTTCATGGTGATAGAGAAGGCAGAAAAGAGAGGAAAAGCCCACCTAGCCAGTTTTTTCCTAGTCCCTATGTATGCCACATACCATTGACCAATATGGAGAACAATTATTCTGTTTATTCTGCCTCAGGGATTTCTCTGAGACTGAGGAGATTCCCAGAATGCATGATCTCCAGTGCTAAAACCAAGACAGTCCAGGGCAAACCAGTCACCTACTCAGTTAGTCACCTGCCCAGTCATGTGGCTTAGTCCAGAGTCAGAGTAGAAGGCACTCAAAACAATAGGGCAAAGAATACTGTTTCGAGGGGCAAAGAATTGGGGCCATTTATGTAATCAGTCTACTGCTGATGGGCTCTGTGTTTTTCGTATTAATCTTAAACCAGCTTTTGGACCAAATTGGTGCACATTGTCTTCATTCTTTGTCTTAAATTTAAAAGATTCAAATTGCAACCAAGGAAAATGGAAAGCACATTGATAAAAAGAAAAAAAAAAGCCAGTGGATTTTGTTTATTTTTTAAATCCTCATGCAGCTATATTTTGAGTTGATATTCAAGGTCTTTTGGTTAGCTACTCCATAGAGCATTTCCAAAACAAGCCTATGCACTTTCCAAATAAGCCCAGGTGAACTTAGACCTGACCTGTATCTTTGAGTGTCAGGGCAATGCTGGAACAACTAGGTGAAAAATGTAAAATGCAGACAGAATTATTGTTTTTGTTTTTATTTTTGTCTCCACTATCCAAAACAATATTATTATTGAGTTTTCTCTCAAATCAGGTCAAACCCATGCCTGATGGCCTAGTGGGCAGAGCCTTCATCCAGTACTGCTGCCTACCTCTCTCACTTATTTCTTTATTATTGACATTCTGCTTCTGACAGTAAGTGCTCAATCATTCATTCATCAACCACTTACTGTGTCCCTATTATTGACTAGATACTGTGATAAACTCAGGGAATATAGGGATGAATAAGTCTAAATCAATAATGTCAAAGAACTAATAGCAGAGATAGACTACAAAACATAACAAGTGGACATGTTTATGTAAAATAAATTCAAAAGTTGCCACAATAAAGATATGTATAAAATAAATATCAAGGGCAGAATTGCTCTCTTCGCCTACACAAGTTAGAAAATATTCCAGAGACTGAATGTTTGTGGACTAGGTCTTGCAGGATGACTAGAAATGCACCTCAGAAGCAGAACAGTTAAGAACACTGGCTTCAGAGTCAAAGTGAGTTTGGAATGATACACGGCCGTTGGCTATAACTGTGACCTTGCGTAAGTTAACAAACTTCCCATTTTCCATTTTAATGTTCTCATAACTAAAATGATCTTTTAAAAATGGAACATGAAATCAGATGTGTGGTTGTATATATGTGTCCCCATACGTAGCACTTAGCACTGTGCTTCTCAGTGAGAAATTGAAGTGTAGATATTACCATTACAGTTACTTCTGATATAGAAGGGGCAAGAGTGGTTTGAGCAGAAAATTCCAGAAAGAGAAAACGCTAAGTTTAAGAGTGTGGAAAAGCATGACATATTCTTAGAATTAAAACAAACAAACGAAAACTAAAGTCGGATTAGAGGCTTGAGTGTTATGTGTCAAGATGCATGATGGAAAGCCTAATAGATTATTAAGAAGATGAGGCTGGAGAAGTGAAGCTATAACTGACTGGAGGACTCTAACTGCCATGAATGAGTAAATACAATTGGGTGGTGTGGTCACTAGACAAGACAGAAGAACCAACTTAATGTCCTAACAAGAGCCATTAGAATATAAAAAGATACATAAATGTAAAGGTCATATCTGGTTTATCACTTCCCCTGGAAGCCTCCCAAAGTGTCTTTCTTGGTTTAGATTCTCCACAAATATTTGCAGAATGAGCAAGTGGGTGAGCACCAGTGGCATCCATGTCGCAATTTGGTGAATACCAAGTATTCGACCTATGCCAATGGCAACATTAATATTTTAAGAAAAACAGAAAGTAGAAGGCAGAACTATTAGGACTCCGTCACTAGTTGTCTATGGGTGGCAAGAAGGATGGCATGAAGGGTAATCCAGACTCTAGCATGACTCTCTAGGCAGAATCCCAAGGCAACGGGATTTACAGTGAATCAATCCTTTTTTGCTTGTCCAGGTAGAATGTTTTGCCATATTTGTGTGAAACACTGTTGAGGATATTAGATCACAGATTTGCAAACATTTTGTAAAGCAATTGCCCCGACCCGCGGGACCTAGTTATTCATGGGGGGGCGAGGAGGATCCAACCTGAAAGAAAATGGGCGAGAAAGAGGAGCGGAGGCAAGACAAAGTTCTGATCAAGCCTCAAAGTTTATTTTTCAAACAAATGAACTTATACAGTGGAGACAAAGGCGGGCAGGTCTCCTAGGTGAACGGGTGTTTGGCACAATCTTATTGGCTCTTAGCAGGTGGGGGTGAGGAATGGTAAAAGTTAGGAGAAGTATGCAGTAGGGATGGGCTACAAAGCTAAACAATGGCGATGGAACATTCTGTGGTTTGGCCTCTTCTGAGATTCAGGCAGGGCCGGGCTGGAACACCTTGTAGTCAGGTGCTTCTGGAACAAGCTGATCTGAAAAGCGAGAGCTTAGCAACAGAGTTATGAGTCCCCCACAAGCAATCATATAATGGTGAAAGATATTTATTCATTCACAGAGGGTTTGATTGCCTCTTATGCACCTGGCATAATTCTAGGTGCTGGGGATATAGAATGATTGATTCATTGCTTATAAAATTTTTATTCTTTTTTAATAAGAACTGCTTTGATTTTAAGTTGGCCAAGAATCACACATGTAACTCCACTCAATGAGATTTGAATTCTTTCACTATACAAAGAGTTTTCTAGATAGAATTTTGTTTAATTTTGGGAGAACCGCCAAAATAAGTATATAATCCCCATTTTAAGACGAGAAAACTAAGACTTTAAATATTTAGGTGGTATGTCCAGTTTTACAGTGCTATAAAGCGGTAAACCAGGATTTGGCTTTCTTTTTTCCTACTTTTTCTTTTGAGGAGAAAAAGTAAGGAAAACATGTGTAATTTAGAAATGCATAATAAATACTAAAAATGCGTATTTGGAAACTAAAAATGACTTTATTTTTGTAATAGAATCTGTAAATTAAAATTTTAACCAACCTCCTCAGGGGCATGGGGTTAAAAGATGAGAGAGCTCTTTCCTACATAAAGATAGATGGGGCTTTCATAAGGACCCTGCCCAGTTAAGAACCTCAGCCACTTACATTTTTAACCTAAATCTATTAGAACAACATCTCAACAACCCCATGAAGTTAAATACCCTTGTTAAACTGATCACATATATTTCAGTTAAATAATAACTGTGAGAGAGGGCAATTAGCAGATTCGGTCAGGAGAGAAAAAGATGTTTTCAGATGAAATTGAAAATGAGATGGAAAGTCAATGAGGCAGAAATATACAAGACTCTCCCCCACCCCACCCCGAAGTTTCCTGAATTGTGTTATTAATCCTACCTTAAGATTTGGAGGGCTTTGACCGGAAAAGACACTGTGATAGAGGAGGTTCAAGGAGACTGACACAAAGTCTAATGACAGTCTCTTTCTGCATAGTTCTTTCTGGATAGCAGTGTTCTTGCTCCATCTTTGTTGCATTTGTCTATCACTTGAACTGAGAAAGAGTCAGGCATTTTGTCCTGGCAGCTAAGCCAATGGGAAGAAGGCACAAGTCTGCTTTCTACCTCCAAGAAGAAAAGCCATCAACCTGGGAACAGCAAACAAGGCACCCAGCTCAAATTCGGATCCCTAATTCTTGAAAGTGTGCTTCAAATCCCCCCAGCTGTTGCCATAATTTTGGATTTAGACATATTTTGGTCTTCTATCCTGGCTGCAGAAGAGAACATACCCATTTGTGGTCTTTCACAGATATGCTGTATTTTAGTTAAGAAAGGCAAAGGAAGATAGAAAAAATCTTTGTGGGCCAGTGAGGAAAAAAGAAAAGCTTACTATTCCTATGAACTAGAATTAAATTCTGACCCTTACATATACTACCATGTGTCTATCCCATTCATCACTGTATCCAGTGAACTAAAAATGCCTGATGACAATTCATAAATATTTATTGGGAAATGAATGTGTGACCTTGGACATCTCTCTTTCTCACTTTTGCTTTTGCACCTATTTCTTCTTGTGTGCATGTTTGTTCGTTCTCTCTCTCTCTCTCTCTCTCTCTCTCTCTCTCTCCCCCTCTCTCTCTCCCTCTCCCTCTCCCTCTCCCTCTCCCCATAACAAAAGCCCATTAGTAGTATAATTTGAAGCATTGGATGAAATAACTTGTAAAATTCTGACCCAGCTCCTGATTCACAATAAATATTTTAGAAATCTCATTTTCCTTCCTCTTATAATTAGAAAAGTTCAAGTCTCAGCTATACTATACCTTGACCAAATCAATCACCATCTCTGAGACTCGATTTTCTTGTTGCTATAAAGAGGATAAAGACATTATCCACCTCTCAGAGTCACTCTGAAAATTACAAGAGTTTATGGAATTAGATACATTTAGTAAACAGTAAAATGCTGTTTAAATATTTATTATCATTATCCCTATCTCTATTTTATAGATTTGGGTTAGATTCTCTCTCTGGAAATATATCTTCCTTTGATTATGGGAACATCTACTGTGGCCACGGACATCTTACAGTCATTATTAAAAAATCCCACTATGTTTTTATTAACTAAGTCTACCTCTAAGAAGCCGGATGCTTTTTAGTGCATATAATTGCACGAAGCAAAAGATCCTAAAGGAATTCATGTGGCCTCAAGGAACATTATTAATGGAGGTCCCTTCTAGTGATGTAATTTTGGAAGCAATTTTCCATGAAATTGCTGAATGTGTGTATCCATATAAATTTGAGCCCATTTGGTACAATTTTCATTTAGTCCAATGATCACATTAATGATATTTTTCAATAGATATTCTCATTTAAGAAGAAGGGATACATTTATTTATCACACATGTCTGGAAAACATACTTCAAACTGGATTGTCAGATAAAAGTTTCTATGAGGATTTCTCTATATTTTTTTTCTATTCACTATCACTGAGAACACCACCTTAAGGCTTTTACAATCATCTAAGAAAAAGGTCTGGGTCACTGAGTTGTCTTCAGTTAGAGCTGAAACATAAGTCAATGAAAGAAATTGCATTCTATTTCATTTTGTAACCTGACAGACTAACATAGCAAGTTGTTTAAAGGATAAATTTTAGCACCAGAAAGACCCAGTTTTGAAATCCAGATCCTCCCTATACTGCAGATTGCACTGAGCTTTAGTTTTTTATCCATAAAAAGGAGCACAGTGATATCAATCTCTAAAGGTCTCCCAGGGTTATTGTCAGAATCGAAAAGAAGCTAAAAATGTATGTAAAGTGCTTAGCACAATGCCTGGCGTATAATGCACTCATTAAATGATTGACATATATGACATCCTCATAGAATATTAATGCTGAATAGACCCAAAATAAAATGTGTGTGTGTGTGTGTGCGTGCATGTAACGTAAGGTACAAAATGGTTACATACAAATGACTCCGAAGAAACACAATTAATTAAGAATTAGTACAGGAAGTATAATGAACTTCAAGGAACCTCAGAGATGAGTCCAACAAGTCTCCTGTATTTCAAGTGAGGAAACTGAAGTATCCCTTTAATCTCTCTTAAGCTTAACCTTTCCAACAAAAAATCTAGCAACTTGCCTGGCCATCCTCCCCACTTTCTCTAACACCCCAAGGCATGGCTTATACCTTTTTTTCCTGATGTTGATCTCTCTTCAAGAGAGTAATAGTTCCCATTGATAATTGCTTTTTTTATCCTTTTTTTTTTTTTTTGCCTTTTAGAACACATGACACTGTTGATCACCCTAACCCCACTGGTATCTAAATTTGAGCTTTATATGGAAAAAGGTGTCCATGAAAGAGAAAAAAGTAAGAATAAGAATTTACTGGTGTGACTTACCAAGAAGCCTAACAAGGAAAAACGTCTGCTTTCGTAGCACTGCAGTCTGGCAAAATAATCTTTTAACTTAAACATGAGCACTCCAGTTTCATAGCCACTCTCCATTACCCAGGATTATCCCACAGGATTATCCCACTGGTGTGTGTGTGTGTGTGTGTGTGTGTGTGTGTGTGTGTGTGTGTTCAGTGTTTAACTTTCTTCCAGTCTTCTTGACACTCACTTTAAAATCAGAGGGCTTTATTGCCCATTTGAAACACAGCACTGACAGCAGACTCTGGGTCTTCTCAGTTTGGGTTTTATTTGCTTGTTTTATTTCATTTTCTGTTTTATCCTTACACAATTTATATTAAAACAAAAACAAGCAAACAAAAACAAAAAACAGAAACACTTTCTCCAATTGCATTTTCTTGATAAAGAATCCCAGTAGCTGGATTTTGCTGTCTTGTTTGTGTTTGCACACCTGGGTTCTAAGCTATCACATGACCTTATCCAAACCACGTTAGTGTCTGTAGTTCTTAAAGGCTCTCATCTGTATCATAGGATCAAAACATTGGTTTTTAAGTTCTTAAACAACAGAATCATTTTTATAACAAGAATTTTTGTCCATGATATTGAGATTTTTACCTGCAAACTTTCTTTAGTAAGTATATTTAGTCAATTATTTTGAATTTGCAGAAACTCCATTTGGACTTTATCTATCTATATCGCTAGGTAAAGACAAAATCCATCAGTGTTTCACCTTCTTGGTGTATTGTTAGATTTCTAGAGATAAAATGTCCTACTTTCTCCATTTTTTGCTCTAAATTTTAGTTTATCTGATATTAATATATCTATTCAAACTGTTTTTTGGTTTATATGTTCTGCATATGTGTTTTCTTTTTATTTTGAGAGGAATAATTCTTGTGTCTAGCATCTTATTGGCTCTCTTTTTTATTAATTTTTTTCTTTACCCACTTTCTTCTTTTTAATTCTCTTTTCTGCCTCTGTTAAACTGATAATGTTCTCTTTCTCCCTCTTCTAGTTTGGAAGTTACATATTGTGTTTCTATTATTTTAGGGGTTTTTCTAAATTTTTACTAAATGCTTTTTTTTCTAGAAACATTAAAGATTAAATAGTAGTATCTATAGTTACCATTGATTCAAAACACAAAATTTAGTTGTGCTTTTGTCTCCAACTCTCATAATTTGGTTGATAGCACTGGAATGTTAATTCTAGACTGTTATAAAAAATATGTATATATGTATCTTTTATATCTCATCTGGACACCAATGTGTTATTTTTTTCTTTACTCACATTCCCTAGTATTATTTCCTTCTGTATTCATTATTCTTTAAGTGCATTCTCTAATCATTCTTTAGAAATAGTTTTGCTGGTGATCCTCTAAGTCCTTGTCCATCTATAAATATTATCATCTCTCATATTTAAATTATAGTTTAGTTGGACATTGAATTCTTATTTTAATTTATTTTGTAACATATTCACATGTTCTGTCTACCACACCTGTGTATCCATACGCCATGTTTTTTAGCTTCTCTTTTATACATTTAATTTCCATACACCTGTCTGATGCTGTGGTAACTTTGTTTTTTTTAGAAATCAGATGTTGTGATAGAAATAGAAGTGCAAAAACTTTAATGAGTAGTAACACCTGTGATAGCAAAAGGGACTGACAGGTTTGGGTTGGGGGATGCTGTCAGAATACTATACTTATCTGACAGTTCCTGCCAGACCAAAAGGGAACCCCAGAACAAGCATTGCTTATTAGAGGAGACCCACATCATGATGCTTTGCTGCATTGTTGGCTGGGGGCTTCCCTGAGAATAGTGTGATTTTGACTAAAAGCTGAGGTAGCTACTTATGAAGCTAACAGTTGAAGATTGTCAACTAGGTATACCCTAGCTCCTGGACTTTAAATCCTTTCTTGAAGTGAAGGTAGGGGTATGCCTTATATGGAAGAGATGATTCTTGTCAATTTCTACAGCTTGATATTCCAGATCACCAATTTTTCCTTGACTCTGTTTATGCTACTGTTGTCTCTCTGTTCTATTGTCCCTATTATTATTACTATTATATAACCATTTCCATCTCATTACTAAGATCTCCTGCTCCTTTTATACAGTCTCTTGGTTTTGCTTCATGACATCTTCATTTTACTTTTTTACTGGAATGTTAATTATGCTTATTATAAATTTCTTTTCTGCTTTTTCTATCAGCTATTTTTTTTCTGTTTCCCTGTCATAGTGCTCACATATTTTATAATTCTTGCCTATAAGCTTATGCTTACAGTTGAGTTTCACTTCAAGGCCAGCAGCTGACTCTTCTAAGGGTGGAAACTTCTACCAAGGTCTTTCCCTGGCTTTTTCCAATAAGATTAAGAAGTGAGTGAATTGTAGAAGCAGGAGAAGGGCTTCTTCCACTGATATCTTCAGAATTGCTGGTTGTTTAGGTTCTGCCTTGTCTCCCACATAAAAATGCCTCCCACACACACACCAATAATTACTGTTTATTCTGAAGGCCTGAAGTGAGGACAGTTCACACAGCCTGACCACCCCTCAACTTATATCAGTTCCCTCCTTCCCATGTGCACTTGGAGTTCACATCCAGGAGTTGAAATGCCCGTGGTGCTTCCCTCTGTCTGCTGGTTTTATCCATAGTTACGAACAAGTTCCTGGGGCTTCTGCTTCCTTTGGTCAGATCTCACCACCTCTGAGCCTGTCTTGTATTTCTCCCAACCCTAATTTTGAATATATCTCTGTACTTGCTCAATAAAAATAATTTTTTTTTTGGCATTTCAGGTGTTAGATACAGATCATGGAGACAACAGAAAAAACTCCAAATACCATGTTGACTAGAAATTCTATATTAATAAAATTTATCTCCCCCCGACCCCCGCCAGTAGGAACATAGGGCTGCTTTCATCAAAGTGAAAGATGGGGGCTTAAAACCTTTATCTCCTGAGATCCATTTGCCTCTCTCCTATGACTCCATGGAACACAGTGTTTAAAATCACTATATTGGATAATCTTCAGGGTCACTTTTACTCATTATTTTATGATTCCAGGGTCCAGGAGTCACTGCGTTATTTTTGAGAACTCTGAAGCCTCAAAAAGGCAGTGTGAATAGAATTCTTCTTCTTACCCTACTATTTCACAAAGAGACCGTTACAAAGCAGGAAGGTCCTATAGGCTGTTTCTTAGGTCCAGTACCAAACAAAGATCATACCCTCACTTCCCTTTAACATCTGGGACCTCTTTCTCCATTTCTGTCAGGGAACATCTCTTCATGTTTCCACATTCAATCGGTCTTTCTCCCATTTCATTTCATTATTGAGTATCTCCATGGTAATTATGGCTGATAGATTGAGAGGAATGCAGACAGAAGAACATTGTGAATATCAATTGTAGTTTGGGTCCTGGTTAGGGCAACTACTTTAGAAATGGCTAGCTACTTATGCAAAGCTTGGTAAATTTTTTTTCTCATCTTGATAAAAATTATTAAGTTAAATTTGCCTTTTTCGGTAACTTTTTCACACATTTTAACAGTAAAAGTTGAGTTCAAGGAAAGGACTCTGAAAAATACCAGATGAATGGCTCTGTTAAATGTCTCTGGCTAAATAAAAACGTTCCTGTGGTGTTTCAGGAAAAAAAAGTGAGAAAGAGAGTCATGAAATTTTTTGGAAAGAAAAGTGTGAGTGCCATTAACATTTCTCACACAATGTGGAGTTACGTGAAGACAGGTCTTCTCCAGATGTTCCATGAGACTTATAACATACGCAGGTGGAAAGAAGTCTGGCCAAAATAATATTCTATAAGAGGGTCGGTTGCCTGCTTTTGCCCACTATGAGCACCTACATTTTGGTAATAATAATCAAGGGGTGTTTAGTTTAATAACTTATCAGTCTAGGACAGCATTTCCCAATGTGTGATGTACAAAACAGTTTTCTTAGGAGATGTGCTATATGACAAATACCCGTTAGTCAAATAAATTCAAGAAATACTTTATTTTAATCCTCCTTTGAGGGATCTAGCATTCATATTATTGTATTAAGCAGTTTAATTATATTAACTCAGAATTTCTTAAGGCAATTTGTCATAGCATCATTTTTGATAAGGTTATATGACATCTGTTGACGTGGACTGGAGGTACATCCTAGCAGTTAAGAGCATGAGCCATAGAAAGAAGAACCTGATTTCCAATCCTGGTCCTTCAACTGCACATTAAACTCTTTTAACCTCACTTTTCTTATCTGCAAAAGAGAAACAATAATAGTTATCTTGCAGAACTGTTAGGTTTGCAGGAATTAAATGCATCTAAAGGAATGAGCTCTGTACCAGGCATGAGCAGAGGGCTCAGAAAATAGTAGCTGAATGAATGAGCAGTGATTATCTTGATGAGGTTCATAATAATGATAGAAACTCAATAAAATGCAAGACCTAGAAGACTACAGAGTGATAAATGCATGGATATTGTATTCTTTCTTCATGTGGTTCTGGTGATAGAGTAAGAACAGAGACAAAGAAACAGTTAGCTGTGGGAGAAAAAGAGAGAAGGAGAGAGAGGGAGATAGGCATACCTCTTAAAATCAGTTTTCATTATTGCCTTCTCAGTAGAGTCCTCTCTGCATCCTATATTGCTTCCATACAATTCTCTACAATGCTTCATATTTTCTTTCTGCTACTTTTATATTTACCCTGCCAAGGAATTTGCTTTCTGTAATTCCCATTTTCTTCTTGTCCCACTATTTCCTTTTTGGTGATGAGCTCGCAGTGTCCTTACACACATCTCTGTTTTTTCTGTAGCTGAGGAAGTCTCAGAGGAGCCTGGGGAGAAGGACATTTTTGTCCTAAGTTGAACCTTGGTTTACATGTGAATTGAGAGTTTCTAATAGCTGCGTTTTAATAGAACAGCTGACCCTAGAAGGAGTTAGTAGGTTAGTTTCTGCCCTTTACCACTAGATTAGGTAAAAATAAAACAAATTCATATGTAATCTGGCCTTATAACTCTAACATGGTGCTTGGATTTTCGGTATTAAACCTGATTAAGCATTAATAATTTTTGAGAGTTCAAGAAAAGGCATATAGAGTAGTATAATGATTGAGAATATGAGCTTTGGTGTTGGTATTAAAGGCTGGAATCTGTTTTTGTTTGGATAATTCTATGAGCCTCACTTTCCTTACCTGTAAAGTGAGGAAAGGTCCCTAATTATGAAGGTTATTGTTAAGATTAAATAAAATAATGCAAAATATTTGCTATTCTCTTGGTTTAAGAGATTGTTAAGTTTCGGAAAAGTATAAAATTTGACAGAGTTTAGTATTTTTGCATGAGTCAGATTGCTATCCTAAAGTGAGAGATTTTGCTAACCATTGAATTTATCCATCCAGATAATATACCTTCTGTCCATTAGAGAGGATGCACAGCAAGTTGTAAACAAGGAGATGCTTTGTTCCAAAGTCAGATCAAATCTTATCTGATCTAAGACCTTAACATTTCAATTTATTAGCAGATGAGCATTAGTTTCTGAGAAGTTATAGAAGCCTTCCATCATCAAAGAATTTGAAGGCTGTTTTGTTAAATGGATGATTTAGGGCCGTCCTACAAGAATATATGCAGGTAATAATACTTGCTCTAATCAAGGTCTCTTTGGCCCTGGTTATTTTCAAGCACATGGGAGAAACCGAGACAGCATAACCAAGGTCCTATTCAGTTCTCTCTTTGGTTGCTCCTAAACTGCCAGTCTACCTGCATGATAAATATTTGATAGCAAATGACTATATTAATATTTATTTTTATCTACCTGCTACTTTTGATCATATTTTAGTCATGTTTTATGGTTTTAATTCCCTTTGTATGCCCTTATTTCAAAAATTATTTTATAGTTTACATCATGTGGTTCTATTACTTGAAGTGGTAGCAGATCTAAATCAGCAGGCTCTCACATCTGTTGCCTCTTGCTTATGCTGGATCGTTTCCTCCTACCTTTTGTGATTCGGGATTTTAAACTCTTCTTCCTGTACAGCCTGAGTTCAGGGCATATTGCTCTAGAAAGGAACTGTGTTAGAATTTTCTAGTTGCCATCTATGACCATGCCACCCTGAACAAGCCCAAGCCCATCTGATCTCAAAAGCTAAGCAGGGTTGGGCCTGGTTAGTAATTGGATGGGAGACCACCTAGGAAGATCAGGAGCTGTAGGTGTGTTTTTGTTTTTTTGTTTTTTAAAAAAAAGAATTTTCCAGGTGCCCTAAAAAGGACCACAGACCTGGGATCATTAGGATGTTAATAGCAAAGCTTATGGCCTCACAAATCATAAAGATATGTAAATTAAAACCCTATGCCTAAAAGAAACAGGATTATGATTTTAATTTCATAGATTCTTAGAGGATGTTTTTTCACCCAGAGACTAGAGACAGATGGACACATTTTTATTCTTTACATGTTTTTATACAGTGTAAATTTATGCTATACTGAAGGATGGTTTCATATACCCACTTCTTTCCATGAGGGAGTTCCATTTTAGTGGATCTTAGAACCAATTCTCATCTTTACTCTTGGTGAGCTCAAGGTCATGTTTACTGTATCTAAATGTGTGTTAAACTCTCTGGTCTCTAGTTTAGGGACCACCCTCACTCCCAGGTACAGTGTTAGCACATGCATCTCTACTCTCATTTGTAGTTCCAACTTAATTCACGGCAATGGGAGATTTCCCTTTTGTGCTGACAAGCTGGGATATGCCTTTATAAGAAAGTTTGCATCATTTTGTTGGGAATGCCTAAGCGTTTATTGTAGCAGTGCTTTCAACTTCTGCAGTTGACCACGTTGTTCCAGCTCAGAGTCAAGCAGAATTGTTTTAACCTAGGGTCTGTCAGTGATTCTGGGGGAGTTAGCAGCACGGTGGATATCTAGTATGTTGGCTCTCAGTCTTCCCCTGCTTCTAGCACAGCAACTTTACTTTTGTCTGTTTTATACACTGAGATTCTGAATAAAAATTGATTGTGCATAAAGGTTTGGTGTTTTAAAATAAAGTTTTAAGATCCTGCATTATATTTTGTAACAGAAAACACAGAGGTATAGAGTAAAGAACATGAATCTTATTGTCAAATGGCATGAGCATCTAACAAATTCCAAACTGCTACAATCGTTTTATGAATAAACATACACTCTCTTTATATTCCTGCAGCAGAAATTACCTCCCAACTTGGGATGCAGTTGAGGCAATCACATTTCTCCAGGGAGTAAACGTCTCCAGGAATAAGTTGAGCAAGGCCTGAGGCTCATTAACTCTTGTGAACTAGGAAAAGTTCCTTCATTACTGCTGGCAGCAGTGAGGACCTTATGTCTGGAAGAGTCAATAATGCACTTTGTTACTTGAGCTGTAATAAAAGTTCATTGACTATGTCTTTTAAAAACTATTTTCAAGGGATGTAATGCCAGGATGGCAAGAATTCCTCCAGTCCCCAAGAAGGCTCCAAATAAGGTGAAATAATGGCTATAGAGGCCATGTTCTATATAAAACATAGCAAAGGAAACAGAGCAAACACAGGGGGTTGAAGAAGTTTGGTAAAATAAGAGAAGGTAAAAGTAAAGGAGGGAGCAGATGGCTGCAGAAGAGTGAACCACAGGAAACATGAACATGGACAAACCTTCAGATGTTACAGGTGAGATGTAGCATGTCTTAGGGTCAGGGATTTGCTAGACTGAATGAAACAGCCTGGACCAACTCACTTACAAGTATAAATGCTTGCCATATATGATAAATCTGAGTAATACTAGCCTTGGTTAACTCTAGTGACACCCCCTCCTGCAGTCTGTGGTTACACTGATTGGCCTGTACTCGGTCCCTACTCCAAACCAAGCTTTTTCTGACACTGAGTCACTTGACGTGCTCTCACTTCTGTCAGTGACATTTCTCCACTTGGACTTCTTATTTTTCTTCAAGTGCTCAGGGATGTCCCTGTTCTTCATACCTCCACACAAAGCTAAAAGAGGTACTCCTTTAACATGTTTTCTTAGCACTTGGTGACTTTTTTTTTGTAACACACTTATCACAAATGTAATGATATCATTAGTTTTGCAATCTGTAAAAAAAAAAAATTACTTTCTTACTAGAATGTCTATTCCATGAAGGCAAGGATAGTCTGTTTTCAGTACCTAGGATAGATCCTGGCACTCAATAAATTATTCCTGGGGAAATAAATGAAAAGATGAGAAAGCAGAAAACAGTTTTAAAAAGTTAAATACAATTAGGCTTATAATAAAGTGCTTCATAGATTCTACTGTTGATTCCCTAAAAGACCACTAGAAAAGTCAAGGAAAGCCAAGTTTATTAGACTTATTGCAGAAAAAGACACAGAAACATAAAAAGTTTTAGGGTTTGGAATGGGTGAATTGGAAGTAAGTATTGCAAAATGGAAATTAGTTGGGGTTGGGCAGAGATTGTGGCCTAATATTAATGGGCACAGTTAGGTGAGTGTCTTAAAGTAATTCTTGAGTATTAGAATATTAATTTTGATAAGTAAACTGTGTAGTTCATAGTCTTATATTCTAGAAACAAATATTTCCTAGAGCAAGCTGTTAAACTATCTTTTGTTTATTTTCAGCCTTGTTTAGCAAAGAAGCATGTGCATCAACCTAGAGCTGTTTAGCCCGGGGAGAGTAAAGTATGTATGCCTGTGTTCCATATTATCAAGCACAGGAACAAGGGCTTGTCTTAGTTTAAATTCCCAGTCCCCCTTTTTGACTATACTTTCATCTGAGTTTAAGAATAGGCCATACTTGTCTGAAGACTTGATTGATCCAAATTTCCACTGCTGATTGATTGTTGTGTTATAGAGAGTTTCAGACATCAAAAAAGTGTTAGATTGCCATGTGCTTTTTTGCTGGGAGATTATTTGTCAGATCATTTGATGAAACAGTGGCTTCATTTGGACACTTCAACACAACTGCTAAGAGAAGAATTATAATTAGATTGTGATGTTCGTTTTTAAGCCAGAGCCAAGGGGTCCAAATTAAACCAAGAGAACAGATCCCATCCCAATTGGAAGAGTCCACAGAACCACGTATGAGGGATTGTGTCAACTTTCTAATTTCATTTCTTTCTTTCTTTCTTTATGCTTTGTCCACAAAGATTATTTGCTCTTCCCAACTCTACTTCCAAAAATAAAACTGCAAGTACTCCAAGAATTTTTATTTACATTGCCTCAAAGTCCATATTTAAATTTAGTCCTTTAAGCTTAGGGGTTGACTCCAAAAGTAAACCTCTTGGGGGAGAAGTTAGAGGGAAAAGAAGTTTGCCCTTTGAGAACCTAATACATACTGTCATAGCAACCCTATGAGCACTGACAAAATTCGAGGTGTAGGAAAGGGAAGCAATTTCCTAGAAACTGAACAACTAGTAAATATTGAATACTGGCTATGAACATGAATCCTTGTTTCCTGAGACTGTGTACATCCCACTATACCATACAATATTTTTTTAAAGAATAACACACAGTGCAAGTATGAGTTGACCCTACATATATATTTTTTGTAATATAATTAGAAATATAGCACTCTCACTTAATATTTAAACCATTTATCTTTGGCAGGATAAGTGGAGGCTTGGGTTTTTCCTGGAGACAATGGGAAGCCACAAGAGGGACTAAGAGGTTCAGTTTTACTCTTTTTATAGCCGTGTGTGAGATGATAGCAAATAGAATTCATTGTTTATAGCCATAGAGGGTTAAAAACAAACTTCTCCTTAGAGATAAGTACATATGAATAGATCCACTGTCAGATGGGAAGGGCTGTTGTTTTCCAACTTTAAGAAGGATGCATAATTTAGGCCAAGATAATCACCAGTGATGCATACAGCAGAGATTAATTTGCAAATTTAATATCCAAAGATTGGAGGACTTGCTTATGAAGCCACAGCTTCTAAATTATATTGAGGCATTGGTTGGTAACAAGTGCTCAGGAGCCTCAATGTGCAGAAGAATATTAAAAGATACCACATGTCCTCTAATTAAAATCACAGCAAAATGGAGTAATGATTGCAGATATGATATTAGCAAAGGGTAGGAGGATGATTGGAGAACAGTGCCCAGCAGCCATCAGGGGCTGAAAACCATGGCCTCCATGGGGAGAGGCCTTTCTTCAAATTGCTGTGAAGTCCCTAGAAATTAGCAAGAGCCAGAGGGAAAGCTAATGTTCATTGCTGGCATTATAGGAAATGAAAATATTGTTCTAGCACACGATTTAGACAAAGGTTTGGTCTGTTTGTTCAGTGAAGAGTGGCAACTGGGAGCAATTAAAAACTGAGGCCGAGCTTCCAAGTGACTCACTCACACCCAACAACAGCAATCAGATATTTCCATGCACTTGATGCTTTAGGAATTTATGGTTGGTTGACTGTATTGTCTTTGTTCGCTTTGTGATTTTTTTTTTTAAGGGAGAGGATAGGAGAACAAAGCCAGCAAAATGGAAAGTGTCTATTCATTTCTAAGAGGACAGTATCAGGGCTATTCAAGAGGACTGGCAGACCAGGCACATATAAATCTTTCCATGAAATTGCCATGAAAAAAATGTGTCATTAAGAACCTGTCCAGCATTTTAGAGGCATGGATTTCTAGGGCAGTGGACTGTATTTGGGATGAAGTAATAAGTTATTTTTGTTGTTGTTGTTGTTTGATAGTTTCTTTTCAAATTGGAGAAGTCTGGTTGGAATTAACATAAACCATAATAGCTATTGAGATAATATAAAGGTGGGTAAGAATAATCATTTATTTTTTTCATCGGCTCAACCGTATTTAAACCTCCTAACCAGATATTACTCCTCTATATGTTGTACTTCTTAAGTCCTAACCAAAGAATAGAGTGAGAGCCAGACTAAGATTATTTTGAAAGCAGTTGATATTCATATATACTTAACATATGCTGCCACCTCCCTTTGATGTCCACAGCAGACATCATTAATCCATCACAGCACTCTTTCCCAGAAACATGCTCAAATTCTTCTCAACAGATGATTCCAAAAGTCATTATTAACCTTCAGAGATGGCATGCAGAAAACCATCTAGCCACGTGCTAGGGGAATCCATAAAACTTAGCTGCAAAATCCTTCTTATCGACAGAAAAGAAAAATATAAATAGTGAGATATAGGGAAAAGACCACTGGATTAACTGTCAAAAGTCCAGGGCTTCTATTTCCTCTCCTACTTAGTACTCTAGTGATTTTGGACAAGTAATAGTACCTCTTGGATCCTTAATTGCTTCAACTATAAAACAGAAGTAATATTTACCATTAATACTTTGCAAGTGATAAAACAACAAAATGCAATCATTAACAAATATTTGTGAGCCATGTGATAATATGAAAGTGTGCTCTAATAATCACTGAATCTTGGTCATTTGACTTCCACAGCTGCAGGAGAGTTGATGGCAGAGCACCTTTGCCCTGACTTCTGCTACCCTGCTTTATACCACATTCCGTATTTCATTTTCTCAAACTTAAATGGTCATCAGCATCACCTAGGGAGGGGGGGTCTTAAAACACAGATTCTCAAGCCCCACAACCAGACCTCCTGAGGGAGTGGTGCCCAAGAATTTACAGTTCTACCAAGTGTCCAGTGATGCAGATGGTGCAGGTCCCAGAACAATAATTTGGGAAACACTGCCTCACTTAAATTCTATGTTATAATTCTATAAGTTCATTACAGAAAGCATCTGCCATGAGCCAAATCCCAGAGATCTCTTATTGTCCCAGAACTGCTATATTCCTGATACTTTTCTACCATTCCTGGGAGACTTCGCATGTTTATAGATTTTTAAAAATCTTTATCGTTCTGTTTTCTTCCTGAATAATTTCCTGCTTTGCATCTGCTGATGTTTTTACCCAGGCAACCACAGGTGTTTGCTTGGAAGGCCCTGCCTTGAGCAAAGATTACCAGTTTGAGCCAGCACAGTTTGTCCCTATTGCTTATTTGTTAAGATGAGCTCGTCCATCTGTCCATATGCCACACACCCTGGGTGAGGAAAAGCAGTAAAAGAAAACCACTCTTTGACAGCCCTCCCAGCATAATGACTGCATGAGCGGAGGTTATTATTTTGTAACATCACTGCTATTTCCAATGGCCCCCGGTGGATCTGCTGACTGTCAAGACAAAAGGGAGGACACTGTTAACACAAGCCCCCATGCTTTGTAAGGGGCAGTATTGTGCTGGACTTTCACGGTGGCTTGTATTGCCTATCGATTGGCAAACTGACTCCAATTCAATGTCCCTTCTCCCATTGATGTTGTCACTGGTGTATTTATTTAATAGATCCCAATATAATAGTTCCCAGCTTGGGCTATGACCCAAGTTGCAGGGGGTGACTTGACTTCTGTGCTTCTTAATAGGCTGGAAAGAGAAATAGGTTAAAAGTGTTCAGAAGTTCTCCAGTCCCAGGTCAGCCATGAAATTGCTATATGATCTTAGATGAATCCCATCTCTTCTCTGGGCTTCAAGTCCCTTCCTCTATATCCCAGATCTTATCTAAGAGGAGTCGATGGTCCCATGTGATTCTTGTTTCAAGACCTCCAGCTCCTGTTGGTACAGCATACACTGCTTGAGAAAGCCCCCAAAATAGCAGCAAAGTAATTGCAATGTATATTCTAATAGCAGCAGCTTTAGTAATGGAGCCACCCCCTCCTTGGGTTTCCTCTTTCGGGGTGATATGCCAGAATGAGAAACAAAATTACTATGTCTGTTCAGCAAATTCCTCCTGACAAAATCTTTAAGCGTTGACAAGAGTAATATACTGAAAATTAGTTTAGAAGTGTTTCAAGTTTCAAAAATCAATCAAAATCAAATTAGGTTCTGAAGATGCTGTCTGTTGAGTTTTAGGAAAAAATAAAGATCCGCTTCAGCAACTCGGGAAAGTGGCTCTGACCCCAAAAGAGGTGACTCTTGTACAGAAAGTGATTGTCCTTCCTCATGTCTATCTTTTAGGCTCTCTCCAAGGACTTGATTGACTATCCTCTTGTCATCCCCTATCATCTGAGGAGTTTATAAATAACTTGCCAGCTGACCTACATTTTAATTCTGTTTCTCTCCTTTTCACATCCCAACACCCAAGCCAATTCCAAAGCTGAATGAGAAAGAAATTTTAAAAAGTAAAAGAACTAATCTTACTTCCTAGAATGGAAAAAAAAAAAAAAAGCTTGGTGGTGGAAAAAAAAAGAATTAACAGTTCGTGATCTCCCCTAACTTGGTCTGACTGTCAAATGCAGAAGAGAGGATGATGGAAAAAAGTCATATCTAGGGTGAGGGCATATGTGCCTCTGTGGGATGCATCAGAACAGGAGTGCAGCTTTGGCTTGGTCACTTCTCCAGACACATAACTTATAAGTTAGGGTCTTTCCTAGCCTTGGAGGACAATAGTGACTTCTCCAGACACATAACTTATAAGTTAGGGTCTTTCCTAGCCTTGGAGGACAATAGTGACCATGTTGACATTTGTGCTCAAATTATAACACAATGGCTCAACCACCCCGATGACTCTTTACCCCTTCTTCATGGTTTTCAGGAGGTCTCAGAGGACTTAGCGTTTGTCCGGAAACCAGGCCAGCAGCCACAGTTACCATAAAGAGGGCCCCTTGATTTGTCTCCCCTGCTTGTCAGTGCCTGTTTTCTGTGAGGCTGTCATAGCTGACATGCCCCTTAAAAGCTATGAATGCCTGGGTCTAGCGAACTATTGCCCAGTAGTTCCAAAGTATCTGATCCTCTGGGTAGAGCTGAGACAGTGGTCCCCTACTGATCTGAACAAACTGGATCTCTGCTTGGATCTAGAATCGCTTTGTTCACAAATATTTTGTTAGACATTATATTCAGTTTCTGGAAAATCCCTCTATCCATCAAAGCTTAGACCCAGACAAGGAACAAGGAGCTGACAGTGTGTGTGTGTGTGTGTGTGTGTGTGTGTGTGTGTGTTGGGGGGGTGTATTGAAGGATTTGACTTGCATTTCTGCTTTACCTTGACCTACCATTCGCAACTAACCTCAGAGCTTACCTTTGGATACGTTAGCATGGATTATCTCCCAAATCCCCCAATATAAAATGGTGGGATGGGGTTTGCTTTGTGTATGTCATAATAAAGCCCTTTCAGCTGCTAAAGTGGAACAAGAAAACAGTCTGTCCAAGAAAATAAACTTCTCCATCTTTTAGTAGAGTAAAAGAAATGCCAATCATTTGAAATGATATTTTCAAGTTTCAAATTTCCCAAGATCTCAGGGCGCATAGAATCAAGTTTTACTCAGTGCCTCCATTAGATATGACATTTCTATGATGAACTCTTTATGGCCAAATTAGTAGCTTCTAACCCATTAATGTGAAGCTGTTCACAATGCCTCCTCCTTGCCCTGCTCCAAAGGCATTTATCTACACACAAACTCACCTGCACACAGAAGAAAAGTTGCATGGTCTGGTTGTTATCTCCATCTACAGATCCCAAATTTCAAATCATCATACCTCCTTCTCTTCTGGAAACTTTAAATTTCTAAAGATTTCAATTACTTTTTAAGTCATAGCAATTTCTCTTGGGTTCCCACAGTCCTCACTTTGGAATTTATTCCAATTTTTTATCATTGTCAGTATGTTGCTTCCCCACTACATCAAAGATATTAAACCTCAGCCCTCCCATCTCTGTCTCAGCTACTCCAGATACATGTGAAAGATTTATCTGTGGGTGCTTCCTTTCCTGACATACCTAACTCTGTTTTTAACAAATATCTTGAGAGCCAAGTGGCCGTCTTTTTGTGTTTGATGTGCTCCCCGCCTTCAGCAAAGCCTGAGGCCAGAAATATATTGAACTGGTTGATATTGATCCTCAACCAGTGACTTCGTGGCTTCAAGAGTCTAGAGGGTACTGTCTGTCTTAGTGGCCTAGAAAAGAACTTGGCACACAGTGTGCACTCAGTATTTCTTGACTGAATGGCTGGGTAGATGAATGAATTGATGGTTGGAAAAGAAAGAAGAAAGGAAGGATAAAGGATGTATGAAAGGTGTTGCTTGCAAACTTCAGGGGTTTCCAGGATAAAATATAAAACTTGACCCTGTACACGAAGAATAGGAGAGACCAAAGAAAGAAACATACTATTCCAGATTGGTAGTTGGAAATTTTAATAAGAAAGGGAACTTATATACTAGGCTTATCTTGGGCAACCCATAAGGCAACACCTGCCTACCAGAATCTAAAAAGTTTGTATAGGGGCCTTCATGGGGTTTAGTCACGTGTTCAGCACAGATAATCTCAACAAAACATAGCCATCTCAAGGTTCTCTCCTTGAAATGGCTTCAGCTATGGGAACAGTGGGCAGAATGAGTATTCCAAGGACAAGGAAGGGGGTAAAGAGCTCCTCATTGCCCAGGTCCAGCTTGTGGGTTAACTAGTGGTCACATCCTCTTAATGACCTCCTCCAACAGAAGGAAAAATAGAAAATTGAATGACAAAATTAGCAAATATTTTCCAGAGATACTGATAACAATGTTATGCTATGCCAAAAAAAAAAATCTCATTAAAAATACAAATTTTATTCTGTAAGTAAGTACCACGTGGGCATTTGAAAAATTCAAAGCAATGTAGAAAACTAAAAATTACAATTAGTTCATTGTCTGAATGAAAGTACTGTTAAAACAGTGTTGTGTTTCTATGTGGCCATTTTTCTATTCATGTAATGCAATCATTTTCCTTATTAAAATTCTTATTAGTATATTCTGCTTTATAACCTACATTCTTTTGACACTTACAATATACCATGAGAGGTTTTTCTTCTTTAATATGTTTTGAAGTATCCTTGTAAGACCTTTCTTTTCATAGTTTCTTAGTATTCTATTATATTAATATGCTCAGGTATGTTTAACCAATAATGTATTCTTTTAGATTTGTTTTTGAAAAACTTTTTTAAATTATAAATACAAATGCCACAATAACCTTACTCATTTGTGTGCATATTTTAGGAAATGTTGGATTAAAGAATATAAGATATTTATCACATAGATATATACATATATGTGATATATATCTATATATATAATATATATATGATAGGTGTAGATAGATGATAATGGTGATGATGATAGATAGATAGATAGATAGATAGATAGATAGATAGATAGATAGATACAGACATATCTACACCCTATCTATGCCATGCAAGTAAGTGTTTAATCCAGGCAATTCTCATTTTTCTCACTTTTGAGTACTTCTTAAAGGCAATTAAAAAAAGAAGGAATACTTTAATTCTAATAAATTTCTACAAATAAATTACTTCGGGATCAAGTGATTTAAGTAGCATAAGGCCACAATTTCCCTAATTAAAAGCCCAAAATCATTTTGGTTTTTCCTTTTACTTCTTTCCTTACATCAATTTAATCATTAAGTCTCACCCATGTTACTTTCAAAGTGTTTTCCCTAAGCCTTCCTTCTTCCCCGACCCATCTGGCACTATTGTAGTTCAGGCGTCATGCTTGCTTTCCTAAGTTATCTAAATTGAACCTTGTAAGGGCTCATTGCCTACAGTCTCTCTTTTTAATCTAACATTTCCCATGGTGTTTTTCATTGAACACAGGTCCCCATGGCTTACATGATAGAAGAAGTCTGACAAATAAAGTTATGAAAACTCACTTATTCTTTCTCCTCTCGGAGATATGCCAAGCATATCAGTGTATTAAATGTTCTGGAAGGTACTATAGTTAAATAATTTAAACAAACAAAATCGATAACAAAAATCTTAAGTAGCATGTTTGACCCTAAAATGTACTAACTCTAACTCATTTATTCTTTCAACAAATATTTGTTGTATGATGACTATATATGATGCCTGTGTGTGAGTATTTAGGTATGCATGTGTGACATTATTTAATAACCAGTTGAATTGTGCCTTAAGAATATACTTTAGAGGATACTTTTATATTACATCTTTCACATTGCTAATAAAGTAATTTTTGGGAGACTAGATATAATTATACACACACACACACACACACATACACACACACATACATACATACATATGTATGTATGTGTGTGTGTGTGTGTACATACTTTTAAACTGTAACAAAAGCCTAAAAGAAAAGTTAAACTCTTAAAAACTCTTTGAAAATAGTTATCCAGTATAATATAAATTTTATACTCCTACCATGGCATTCGAGACCTTTAAAGTTTGGCTTATTCATAATTTTCTATTCTTTTTTCATATTGCTCTCCTGTATCACCAGAAAATTCAAGCCTATCAAAGTTCTCTCTCATCTGAATGTGCTATGTATTTTATCTTTTTATGCTTTGATTTCTGGTGTTTCTTTTGTTGACCTTCTCTTTTAGTGATATTTGATCTATCTTTAGTAGTAAATATCAAAATCTTGCAAAATCTTACCCACTTTCTTTGGTGGTCACTTCTTTCTTATCCTTCAAATTCCAACTAAAATGGCATTTCTATGAAGCATTTTCTAATGTTCCAGGAAAAGCTACTCATTTTTCCTTAATTGCCTCCAAGGGTGATAAGACTAGTAAACATAATTTTCATTTTATAGGTGAGGAAACTGAGGTCTGAAGAGACATTTGCTAAAATGATGAACAGGGAGAATAAGCAAATTTTTCTGTTTATATAATTGTGGGTTCTCTACATACACTATGGCCTTTGCTAACCACCTAAATGCATTTAAAGGAGATCAAAGGTTAGAGAATGGAGTGGGTAGATGAAGTTAGTGCCTAGGAACTTCCTGGAATCCTGGCGTATGAACACTTAGCTCAAACATAAGAGGTCTTTACCAAATCCTGAGTTTGTGGCTGTCAGAGTTGTGCTTGGCATGGTCAATCCAGATTTTCAGGGATTTAGGTTTAGCTGGAAATGGAAATTGTATAAACTCTGGAAATAGGAATGGAAAAGTAGCGAGAAAGCCAGCTAATCAAAAGCTATTAAGCTCATAAAAACATGTTGGCTTGTGTCACAGTTGTAGGGGAGATGTTTGTTTCAGCTCACTATTTAATAACTAATGACCTTTTGGGTCTCCACATTAGATATTGAGTAACTCATTTAAGCCAAGAGTTAAAATTTCCAGGCACTGGCAAATATGTGGATCCTGGTGTGTACATGATAAATACTGCTATTTACAACCTACAATTTATTGACATATAATACTATATTGAATAATTTTGCATCTCTTTGCTTGTTTGTTAGAATACCCATCATCACACCCATTTTAGAGGGTTGAAAACTAAAATGCAGATGTGTCAAGTGACTCTCCAATGTTGACACAAACAGGAAGGGCAGTGTTAGGATCTGAGCCCATGTACTCTAAATTCTAGTGCTGCTTAGAGGATTCCTTTAGCATGGTGTGACATAAGGAGATCATGAGTCAGCAGTTCTGTCTCAGTTTTTAGTACTTCCCAGGTTTTGAAGTAGCAGAGACATTTATGAGGGATAGTCGGGAGGCATGTAGCTTCCACTGATTGGTTGGGTCTCTTCCTCCTTCCAGCTCTTGTCTCTTGCATTCTCTGGTCAAGAATGACAGCGTTATCTGTGTTATCTGTATAATGGTCTAATCTCGTTAAGCTAAAATTTGGCTGGGAGAGTTTAATGTAAAAGTTTGAATATGTTATTAACCATGAATAGCTAGATTTTAAAATATTAATTATACATATTCTCTATTTTCATTGGAAAGAGTGTCATGTGTGTTCATTATTCTAATTACTCATTTTGCAAACATTCATTGAAAGCTTACTCTGTCACACTCTGTGCAAAGTTCTCAAGTATGTAGAAAAGACAAAGCGCT